>PVLA01012927.1:0-40517 GCA_004027455.1 Hydrochoerus hydrochaeris | reverse complement strand
GGTGGGACAATCTGAGCCCTCCTCACCAGGTCTCTCTGATGTGCTACCAAAAAAGCAACTGAATGAGGTCATGCAAACAATGAAATCAGAACTAACCTCTCAGATAACTACAGAGATTACCAAAATACATACCCTGCTTAGCAATGTCAGAGCAGACACAGACAAGAAGATAGATGAGCTGAAGAAAATTATGGAAGCTCAGCCAGCAAGGGACCTGCACTAACCCGCAGTGTGTGATCAGAATAAGACCATCCCATGGGAAAGGGGCAACCAACTGGACATGTTGGATTCGGGCATGACGGGCATGAACAAGGAATGGTAGTGACTTCAGTTGGTTGCTCTCTACCCAGAGCAGATCGGTAGGATCTTCTTGGCCTAGGACATGCCCCTGGCCAGGACCCAATAAGCTGTCCCAAACCAATTCCATACCAGGGGCACACACTAACGTGGTGAAGGCCCTTGCAGGTTGACTGGCTCTCAGAGGGGAGAGGTCTGCATACGCCATCCCTGCTTACATCTCAGTGACAAGAGAAAACTGGAAAGGGCAGAAATCCCTAGCTAGTGCACTTCAGAAAAACCATAAACAACAAGGAAAGGGACTGGGACCTCCACCACACACCTGTATGGAAGAAACCAAAAACATGACAAGAGAAAGAAATAAGAAAAAGTCCCAGCCCAAAACCCTGAGAACACTGATCCAGGAGAGGTAAATACAAAGGAGATTGAGGGCAGGAAACATGCACTATCAGACACAGAATCAGCTGACATAAAGAGATATCTTCATGACATTATTGACAAACTCAAAACTGAAATATTAATTCAAGTAAAGCAAGATATAAGAAGATTAATAAAAGAAATGCTAAGCACCTCTCAAGAAGAAACAGATGGTAGAATGGAGGAACACACAAAAAGGAAAGAAACATTCAATGAAGAATACAAAGAAAACCTAAAATACATGAAGCAGATTCAAAGAGATTACCAGGAAATTAAAAACTCCATTGAAAGCTGGCAAAACTGCTTGAAAGAAACCAAAGAGAGACTATCAAAACTTGAAGACAGGTTTGCAATGTGTGATCAAGAAAGGAAAGATCTCTTAAAAACAACAAGGAAACAGGCAGTAAAAATACAAAGGCTAGAAGACAAAAGAGGATCTATAACTTAAAAATTAAAAATGTGAATAAAGAAGCAGGAGTAAAAACAAAGGAAATACAAAGGCTAATCACAGAAATAATTAAGGAAAACTTCCTAAGCATAGAAAAACAAAATGTATGAGGCATACAGAACTCCAGACACCTAGAACCAAAACAGAACTACACCCAGACATAATATAATAATCAAGATCCCAGAAATTCAATACAAGAACAGAATATTAAAAGCCATCAGAGAAAAGAAACCAATCATTTATAAAGGAAAACCCATCAAAATCACAGCAGACTTCTCAACACAGACCATCAAATCAAGAAGAGCTTGGAGTGAAGTATTCCAAATCCTGAAAGAAAATAATCTCCCCAGATTGATATACCCTGCAAAACTGTATCTCAAAATTAATGCAGAAACAAGATGCTTCCATGACAAAGAGGAACTGGGGGAATTCGGGACCACCAATCCAACCCTACAGAGAATACTAAAAGACATTCTAGAGAGAGAGGGGAAAAAAGTACCAGGATTTCAGGAACAGTGGTAGAAAGGCCTCAATGATTGGGTCAGACAGTGGAATGAAGGAGAAAAATAGACAACCAATGGCAGAAAAATAGCACAGCAGAAATGAGGCAGAGAAGGTGGGCTATAATCTCTAACATAGATGGCCTTGATACACTTAAAAAAAAGAAAAGAAAAGAAACACAGGCAGAATAGATCAGGAGGTAGGGTCCATCGAGATGCTCTGTATATGAAATATAATTAACCTGAAAAAGGATTTATGGACCGAAAATCAAATATGAGAAAACAATGCCCTATGTGACAGGGAACAAGAGAGAAATAGGGACAACTCAACCAGCACCTGCAGATAGGTTGGAAAGACATGATACTTATATGCAATAGAGAACTACTCAGCTATAACAAAGGAAAACCCTGAGGCTTTTGTAGGTAAAGGAATACAACTGGAGATCAAGTCCAGGAGTGAGAAAGTTCAGACCACTTAGGTAAAAAGCAGGTTGCCACCCAATCTAAAAATTGAGGGAGTTGGTGAGACCCAAAATGCACAGCGCACCGTGTAGGAGTGAAAGGGGAGAAATAGTCTAAAAAAGGCAGAGGATATTGTTAATAATGTATCATGATTTAAAATCCACATTACAATGCTCTGTTTAGATGGATTATATTCTGTTCCAGTTTGTCTACTTGTACAGATAGCTATCCTGAAAATAGCAGGATATAGTACAGTAATCATCCTTCATTTCATATTAACTTAATCTGAAGCCCTGTATATCTTACACTGTCTTATCATGACTGATCTTATTTGAATCAGGTTAGATTGCTGTTTTGTATTGATATTATTCAAATCTGTTATGATTGATAGTATCAAGTCTGAGAGTATAGGCAACTACACTGAAGATGACAAAATTCACTAGGATACCCACACTGGTTTGATTATTTCCTGGCTTTGAAGTTTTACACTGTCTACAATGTTTCATTTTTATCAATATTGTTATGTACTGCTATATTCAATTATACCATGCCTGATGATATAGACAATTTTATTGAAGATAACAAGAGACATCACAGTAACCACTGTAGATCACCTTGTACTGTGGTTTTTTATGACTTTTTCATTTCATGTTTTTCTAGGAATTTGTTTTGTTTTGTCTTGCTTTGTTTTTTTTTCCTCTACTACAGAAAGGAAAGAGATACATGTAGAGACTCATGCATGTGTAGAACTTATAAACAGTTTATGAGAACTGATTATATAACGCATGACGAAATGAACAACTACTTGAAGAAAAAGATACACTACAGTACCCAGTGCTGATTCTGTAGTATCATGATGTGAAATCCAGCAATACTATTATTCTTTGCTCAGAGTGATTTTAGCCTGGTTTTTGTTGTTGTTGTTGTTGTTGTTGTTGTTGTTGTTTAATTTCGACATACATGAAGGTATGGACAGCTATTTTGAAGAGAATGAGAGACACTATGACAGCCATTACTGACCTCCCTATTGTCTGGTTTTGAAGACCTAAAAGGCCTTCCTCATCCTGTTTGGATCAGTTTTATATTATGTTGTTTTGTGTGAAGATATGGACAACTATTTGGAAGAAAACAGAAGATAATATGATAGATAGTGAAGACCTCTGGCTGTCTTGCTTTGAAATTTATGTATCTTACATTGCTTTCTTATGTTCTGTTTTGTTCTGTTTTGTTGTGTTTAATTTTATCCCCTTTAAAATAAAAAAGTGACAAATAAAACTTCAAAATTATAAATATGGAGAATAAGTTTGGCAGGAACTGCTTGGGCAGCAGCATATTCATATAATTTTTCTTTTATGATTGAACTAAATATTGCTAAGCAGTAAAACAATACATGCTTCTATATTTCATCTTTACTTTGTAAAAATATGGACTACTGTGATCCTGTTGATGGCAGACTTCCAACTGCTTTGATATATGTGTACTCTATTTGACAAATGTGTATTTAAGTAACTTTAATATATATTGTCATACTATTGTGTCATGACTGTTCAAGGAATGGTGGTTATTTCTTCAGGAAGTATGAATGCAATCAAAAGAAAAAAGGTGACATTACAATCAGTGTTCTTAGTAATTTAGACCAATTTTTAAATTTGGAACTAAGTTTCAATTTTTTACAGTACTAGAATTGTTAATTAACCTGCACTAACATGATATAACCAGTAAAAGAACAAACTGACATAACATCAGAAAAAACAAGAAAAGAGGAAAAAAAAGAAAGCACTATAGAAAGAACTAGGAGACACACAGAATCCATCTCCACAGTAAGATTATACAAAATGAGACTTTTAAGCAATCCATATGCAGGGCTGTTATCCATACTCTCAATGAAAGATGTATCAGTTCTTTTTCTAGTTTCTGTACTTATTCCCTTAGGAATTTCATAAATATTGAGAAATCTACAAATAGATACACACATGCACATATAAAAATTATTGTCAGTATATAAGTTACTGCTGCCCTGAAACTGCAATAATTTATGTAACATCTGTTTTCATATTTCTCTAATTTTTTTACTAATTAACATACATATTTAACACATAAGTGCTCAGACTACCCCCTTTTCTGCTGATTATGCCTCTCTTTTTATTTTTATTTTTCTTTTTTGAAGCTGTGTACCATACAGAGAATTTAGGATAGATCAAAACCACAATCTTATTGAAGGCACTAATTTTAAAATATAAACAGGATTAAACCAATTTTCAAGAAAATACTGAAGCCATGGTTTTCACAAGTACATTTCAATCTGTCAACAACAGTCATGTATAAATAAAGGACTAAATACAAGGAAGCCAACATAAATGCATAATCTCAATATTAACTCTCTTGATTTTTTTCTTTCATAGAAGATGACAAATTTTATAATGTGCAATTTTCCATCTTGACAAGGATGGTAGAACTTTAAAATTATTATGCCATACATGACAAAAATAAATGAATATACTCCATATAGGAAACATCAAAATGCGTGTAACCAATGATACTCTTCTTAAATTGTGAACTTTAAATACTATGTAGATTCAAGGAAGAGGGAAACTTTTTGCTGTAAAGTTCAATCAATCAAGTGCAATCAATTTTAGAAAGCTCTCAACCTATATTAAATCAAAAGTCAAAATATTGTTTATGTAAAACTAGAGATAGATCAAACCAATGTTACAATTTTATTATCAAATAACAATACTTATGATGTTAATACTGAAGCCCCATCTGTATTTATCTCGTGGCAGAATTAATCACTTTTAATTATCTAGTTATATATTTCATTTAGTCATTTAATATTTATAATTAACTGGCAGGTATGCTGTAGGCCTTTATAAACACTGAAATTGTTTCAGCCCTCATGAAACTCAAATTTTACTTGGGGAAACAGCATCCAATAACTATACAAATATGTAAATGTAAACAGTAATAATATGAAATGAAAAATATGGATAAGAAATACCTGAGATTTTCTAAAAGGAAGTTGATTTAGTTCAGAGAGATCAGCAAAGGCCTAATAAACACAGTTTAAAATGAGATCTGAAAGTTAAGGTGCAAAAGCAGGTCAGGTGGTATATATTTATAATCTCAGAACTGTAGGAAGCTGAGGTAGGAAGATTATAAATTTGAATCTGACTTGCGCAAGGACACCCTGTCTCAAAAAATAAACAGGGTCAGGGATATAGCTCAAGCAAAGGTTTTTAGTTCAATGCTCAGTACTGGGGGTTTGAGGGTAAAGTTAAAGCAGTATGATTAAAATCAATAAAGACAGAGAAGATAGTCACAGTTCGAGACCATGTCAGTATCAAAATGAGGCAGAAAAACTCAACAAAGTTATTGAAGGGTTTTAAATAATGTCACAAATGAATTCCACTCTGAAAAACCTGGCTAATTCATAGAGAAGGCCAAGTGAGATAGCAAGGAGTCAGCTATGAGACACTGGTAACTTTTTATTGTGACGATAGTGGTAGTGATAGAAAAGGCAAAAGTGAATCTGGGGATTACAATCAACAGATACTGGCAGAAGATTACATTTCTGTGGAGTATGCAGATAGCAATTTCTTTCAGGATGTACAAAATCCTGAAAGAAAAAACAGATGCCATGGAAAGACCTAAGTTTAGATTCATACATATTAAGTATAATGTTCTATGGGCATTTCAGTGTAAGTGTCTAGAGCTACAGTAAGTTTGTGGGCTAGAACTAAATTTAGAATTTGCGAAGATATGGGTGGAGGGAGAGAATGAGGGAGGGAGGGTGGCGGGGTAGAGGAAAGAGGGGAGAGAGAGTATATGGAAAATGAAAGGAGAGTAAAAGGAAAAGAAAAAAGGGAAAGAAAGAAGAGACATTCTTTTCTCAAATGAAAATCTCTTCACAAAACCAATGCCTTCCTGGTTTCTAGCTATCACATTGCACCAAAACAGGGCAGTATGTGGTATTCCATACCTTAACAAACACATTTAGATTGTTACTGGTTAATGCAGTGCAACATGTTTGTATTTACGTGTTACCTCAAATTGGTAAACAATATTCAGCATTTATTGGAATGCATACTTTGATAGAGAACTATATTAAGCACTCTGCGAATATACTTTATGTTATTAATTCTCACAATACTCTTAGAAAATAATTATCAGGACCACTTTCACATGAGGACAATGAAGTTTAGGGGAAGTATAAAGTCCTTAGTAAAGACAGTAAATGAGAAAGTTTCTTAAAGTCATTTGAATACATATCCCATTTCCCATGTCCTTTCCACTGAAAAGCAAAATACAAGTATAGTGTCAAGTCTGGGTTTTACATTAAATTGACTTCAGTTACAGTCCTGGCCACTGAAGACCAGTTAAGCTGTCTGACATTTCTTCAGTTGGAAATCCTCCCTTAATAGGAAGTATTGACACTTTAGAAAAGGTAAGTAACACCTGTAGTCACTGGCTACCCAAGGTTAATATGCTCAGGTTTGTTTGCTAGCTGGTGATCAAATCAAAGGAAGCCACCTATTTTGGCAAAAATGAAACAGGACTTATTCAAAGCTAGCTCTCAAGGAGATAAAGGATCCCATTTGCCTCAAATCATCATGTCATCTTGTACATGTGGGTAAGAGTCTTTTGTAGTAAGGAAGAGATGAGGAAGGAGGAACACAGACAATGCAGATCACCACATCTGCTTTATTACTTCCACCCAATTTTCAGTTCATTGTTTCTTGTGAAAAGGGAACTGGGCTCCTGCCTCCTGGGACCAGCAACTGCATATTCTGTAATTTCCTCTGTGATTAGGAAACAAAGAGGGAGGGAGGCTATTGGTTATGTGCTCAGTAGAAGGAAGCTTGGAGGAGTTGCTTATCTCTAAGAGGAAAATCTGAATTTTAAAATTCCATTTTGAGACACTGTTTGCACTATGTAACCGCTTATGTATAAATGTCCCCCCAAATCTTCATGCAGTCATAGGTGGGGCTTTTTCAGAGATAGTTGAATCTACAGTGCGTGACTGATTCATGATGCAATGCTAGGATTAAGGGTCCTACGAATAATGGTATGTGATTACTAAATCAGTCCATTGATTGGTTTGCTACTGCCCTCACTCCTGGTAGCCTGGATACAACATAAAGGACAGAAAGAGGCTTATCTTCTCTTGTTTGCTTGCTGTGCTACCTTCTACCTTTCATGCACTGTTTTTCCTCTGCAATATCTGTCTGCCCAGCTACCCTGCCTTGGCGTCAGCCAATTATGGACTGAAACCTCTAGAAATTTTGAGCTAAATAAACCTTTCTCTCTTAACCGTGGGTGTTGGGTATTTTGTCTCATAAATGAGAAATGTAACTCAGACACATCATGACACAGAACATAGCATTATGCTTCATCATTAGCATCACACATTCCTCTGCCATAGTGGTACCACTTGAAAAGACCTTTTGGCAGAAGGCTTTCTTCAATAAACAGGAATATGAACAGGTGTTCAGAAGTATTCTTTATGAGATACAGTGGCCACACTCAGATATTCCTTCAGGTCAACATACCCAGTTCCATGGTAAAATGGACTAAACTTTGCTCACCAGAGAGACACATAAGGATAAGCAAATTCAGTTTCTTAAGCAAAGTTTCTCATGCTAGTCCTGAGATGCCATGGAGAAGAACAGCCTTTGGAATAACATACCAGGGCAAGAATCTTCTTAATTAATGCATTTTTGGGGTTCTCAACTTTATATAAAGGCCTCTGAACTGTTGTTCTGATCTTCACCCCTATCTCTCTGTCTTCCTGTGTCTCCCTTTCTCTTACAACCAAAGAGCATAATACTTCTGTGCGTATTACAGATCTCTAGACATAAAGATCTTTGAAGTAAATTTTTGAGCAAGATCAGCTATTGTGTACAATTCCTTATCCTGCTTTCCTGAAGGTCTGAATAGCTAAGTGTCAGAACAAGGATGCTTGCTCTGGACGTGAGAAGGAATGCCTGCATTAGTAATGACAGGAAACAGAGCAGAGCTGCCACCACTGGGCAATTGCAATACTGGATAACAGGGCAGAGATGCCAGTAGCAGGTGGTTTTGACTCTGGGGTAAGGCCAGAGCAGCCCCTTGACCCCCAGAGCAGCTCTGGCTCAGGGAGATAAGAAAAGCTGCACACACAACATGATCTGACATTATATGGTCTATTTATACTACATGTTCACTGTCTGAAACATGGTTATACACATGGCAGCATAACCAACCCTAGGATAAGGTGAATGGCTCAGGCAGCCTGACCTCAGGAAGTGGAACAGGATCCTCACTTGTCTTTTTTTAATAATCTTTCCAGAAGCACAAAGGGAATCTTAAAGGTATGAATCACATCTTAGATGATTATAGGTAACTAAATGTCCATCCTCAAACCGTCACCTTTAGGTTATACTGTATTTTAATTGTATAATACCCAGACGTGCCTAACCGTACAGTTGAGGCAGTGTCATCTGTAAATAAATATATTCTACTTAGAAAGGCACTTCATTTAAAAAAAATTTAGGTCAAAGTTATGTCATTTAATATTTTATAACTGGATAAAGACTGGCCTCAAACTCCTAGTTATCCTCCTTCTTCAGTGTCCTGAGTTCCAGGATTACAGGCATGTACCACCATGCTCAGCAATTTGTGTGCTTTTAAATTCCAACTGTTACACTGAGGTAGACACTTCAAATGACATAAAGGTTAACATGAAAGAGAAAAGGGTTATGTCAATTTTACTGACTTACATCATTTTCTGGAATCACTATTCACCAATAAAACTGCTGTTCATTTCTGGTCCCAGCTTGTTTAAACTGATTATAAAATGAAGCTTAAGAGTCAGTGACTTGCTAAAAGTCTTTGATCTGTTTTTTAGACTATCAAAAAATTATCCTTCATTAAATCACAAATCCATCCTTCATTTGTCTCCTCTAGATCAGTGGTAAAGTCTTGTGATCCCTGGCTAGGCAGGACCAATGCCCCCCTCAGTCTGAAGCAGCTACTGGAAGACCTAACCGGCCTGCTGCATCCTTATGAGAAGGGATCAAGTTGGGCATGGCAGTGGAGAAAATCAAACAGAAGAAATACAAGACAAGTAGAATAGAGACAAAGGAATCCTAACAAAAAATTGCACTTTTAAGAAGACTATAACTTTCAGCACTCAGCCAGTTACCTAAAGCAATTCACATCAGCATTTCTTTGGTAAAACTTAGACCCCTTCCCTAGCAGACCCACCAAGGCTAAAATTCCTCAGAAAGACATTAGTTTAATTGAAAAAATAAATAGCAGGAGCCTGATCCTATGATAAAGCAGCATTTTGACTTAATCCGAATATTTATCTATTCAAAACAAAACAACATTGGCCCCATACCTGTATAAAGGGTTACTAAACTTCTGGGGGATAAGCCACCTTTTCCTGGAGTTTCCACCCCTCTGGAAAAGCGTCTGTATTCCTTATTCAAGGAAATAATGCATCTTATTTCTTTGCGCTCCAACACTCCATTCTTGAGTACACTCTAAAATCTCAGCACAATAAACCCTTCCAATGCCTCTTACTGACATACTGCAAAAATTCTTTTTCCGTGGTAAGAGTCAGTGAACCTGCAAACTAGTTCTACAAAAGTGTGGGTTAGTTTCTTTATTTCAACTTCAGGGACCTTCTCAGACCCAGCCTGGGGACAACACTGTTAATCTAACAGCACTTATTAACATGATCTACTAGAACACTGAGTTCTGGTTGGCCTAGAGAAAATGACAACTACAAAAATAAAACAACACCCAAGGTTCTAATTTTCACCCAAGGTTAAATGTTTAATTTTTGAAATTTGTAAGCAGGTATTATTGTTTCAAGACCTACCTGTGAAGCTAAACATGAGAAATTGAACTTCATAGTTTTGTGTTTACATAGTATCTCCTTATATCCCTCTAAAATGAACAATCATAATCATTTTTTACTTGTGATGCATATCAGAAGCATGCTAGGAAACAGAAAATCTAAGATAGTAAAGTTTCCTTGAAAATGAACTTCAGTATTAGTAACATCTAGCAACTTCTTACTATGTATGATACTTACAATATGTGAATTGAATAGATTAACAAATACCTAAAAGATTAGTAAAACACAGTTCTTGATATGCCTATAGATGACTGACATGTAAGGTAGGACAGCACATTTCGGGGAAAGATCCATTCCCACCTGTGGATGGCACCAACCAACAGGCCTGAAGCCTGGAAAGAATTATAAAGGAAAGGAGGAGGAAGTGCTCCCAGTTTTGAAGAGTAACATTCTTCCCTGTTGCCTTTGGACATTATTCTCCAGTTTCTTCAGCCTTCTAAAACACACCAGCATGGGCAATCTTTCAATGAGCTTTCAGGCCTTTGACTTTAGACTGGCATTGCACCCTGATCTCTCATACCTGGTAGTTTCCATCCTCATAGGCCAAGGGGCTAAGCAGACACTGGATGTTACAGTTCTTCAGCACACAACAGCCACTGCAACTCTCCTTCCATAAGCCTACATAGTAAGTCCCCTTACATACATAAACAAGCAAATATTTGTGTATATATATATATATATATATATACACACATTATTTATGATTCTGTTTCTCTGGAGAAGACTAGTTTATAAATACTTTAGATACATGAGTGGTACTGAGACAGGAGATTAAGGAGTGGCAAAACTGACTGACAAAATAGGTGTAACCTGTTAATTATAAGATCCCACAGCACACACTTAAAACAGCTTACAAAGACCTACACCTAGAGTAGGTTTTCAATAGGAAGACTAGACCTGACAACAACCTGAGATATGGGATCCTAGCACTATCTCTCAGGACCTTTTCTTGTGATTTGGTCAGTATAATAGTACACAGAAGCCAAAAAGAGCTTGCTATTGTGGCTCTCCCCAAGACAGCCTGCCCTGTTATCTCCAGGTTGTACTTTTATTTTGATTTTTCCTGTTTTATTCAGACCAAGATCAATCTGCAGAGCCAATTTCTCCCTCACTTTTCACTTCCACTTTTTCAAATAAACTTTGCCACTGGTTTTTGTATATTTTGTCCAACCCTTTATTTGAAATGAGTAACCAGCTGCACAAGGAGACATGGGTACACCGAAACTCAGTAATGTCTATGTGGCAAGCGACTTTTAGCCAATACAGTTCTACAGAAAAAGAACTGTAAGGATGAATGTTTCTAATCAGTTCCAGTAATACCTGAGTTGACTCTCTTGTCTGATTAAACCTATGGCTGCCATGGTGTCATCTTCTGTTGTATAGAGGACTGATACTCAATGGTGTAAACAATTTAAAACAACATATAACACACAGGCCTAGTTCATTAACTTAATCCAACACTTATGAGATGCAAAGAATTCAGTGACTCCATATACAACAATTTTGAACAATTCTGGAAGAGAAAGAAATATACTAATAAGTTGCTGATTGCTTCTAACATCTCTGCACAAACTACTAAACAAGATAATGATTTCAAAGATTCAAACTCCCAGCTCCAGACATGCATAAACAATCTAAGAACTTCTAGGCATATTCTAGATATTAGTCCTTTGTCTTATGGACAACTGGCTAAAAATTTTTCCAGTCCATGGAATGTACTTGCATTCTGTTGGTTATCTCTTTTGCTGTAAAAAGTTTTTTGATTGGGTGAGATCACAATTTAGATTCTTTATTTCCCATGGTACTGGAATTTTGTTAATGAAATTTTTGCCTATACCTCTGTCTTCAAGGATTCTATTTTCTCTTCAAGCAAATTTGGTGTTTCTGTTTTAATATTTAGAACTTTGATCCATTTAAATTTTAGTTTACTGCATAGTGATAGACATGGGTCTAGTTTTAGTCTTTGTCATGTGGAAAGCCAGTTTTTCCAGAACCATTTATTTAACAGGCTTTCTTCCAGTGAACATGTTTGGCCCCTTTGTCAGTCATAAGACAGATGAGTGTGTTTGGAGTTGTTTCTGCATCTTGTAATGTGTTCCATGTATTCTTGGGTCTGTTTTTCTACTGGTACCATGCTGTTTCTACCATCATAGCTTTGTACTATAATTTTGAGTCAGGGATTGTGAAGACTCCTGCCTTGCCTTTGTTGTCCAGAATTGTTTTTAATATTCTAGATCTCTTCTTATACCAAATGAATTTTACGACTGTTTTCTCTAGGTCTGTGAGGTGTGCTAATGGTATTTTGATTGGGATTGTATTATATCTGTATACAAATTTCGGAAATAAGGCCATTTCCACTATGATGGTTCTTCCTATCCATAAGCAAGAAACATTCTTTCATTTTCTAGTATCTTCCAACTTCATTGTTCAGAGTACTATAATTTTCAATGTCAGGAACTTTTACTACCTTTGTTAGACTGATTTGTAACTCTTTCTTTCTTTCTTTCTTTCTTTCTTTCTTTCTTTCTTTGGATGCTTTGTGAAAGGTGTGATTTCCCTAATTCTTCACTCATGGAGTTTGTTGTTTGTGTACAAGAAGGCCACTAATTTTTTAGCACTGATTTTTATATCCAGCTACACTACTGAATTTGGTTATTAAATTTACACATCTTTTAGTAGTTTTTGGGGTCTTCCATGTAAAGTATCATGTCATCTGTGAATAATCATAATTGAACTTTTTGCTTTCCTATCCTATTCCTTTTATTTCTTTTCCTTATCTAATTGCTCTGGTTAATGTTTCAAGAACTATATTGAATACGAGTGGTGACCGCAGAGATCCTTGTTTTGTCCCTGATTTTAGAGTTAAAGCTTCCAGTTTCTGACCATTTAGTATAATTTTTTTTTTTTAATCAGTACCGGGAATCAAACTCACAACCATGCACTTGCGAGGCAAGCGCTTATGCCACTGAGCTAAATCCTCAGCCCCATTTAGTATAATGTTGGCTATTGGTTTGTCTTAGATAGCTTTTATCAGATTGACGTAAAGACTATCCATTCCGACATTTTTTTCTGTAGGATATTTATCATAACTAGGTGTTGCTTTTAGTAAAATGCTTTTTCTGCAACTGTTGAGATGCGTGTGTGATTTTTACCTTTAGCTCTGTTGATTGTATTAAATTTTTTGATTTGGTATGTTGAACCATCCTTGCATTCATAGCATGAATCCTGCTTTGTCACTGTGTGTAATCTTCTTGATAATTTACTGCATTGTTTGGATTAGATACTGTTTGTATCTTATTGATGCTTTCAGCATCTATGTTTATTAAGGAGACTGGGCTGTAGTTGTTTTTTAGTTGGGTCCGTCTCTGGTTTTGGTATCAGGGTAATGCTTGCTTCAAGGAATGATTTTGGGAGAATTGTTTCCCATTCAATTTCATTAAAGAAGTTTTGGAATAGTAGCATTAGAGCATCTCTTAAATTCATGTAGACCTTATTGGTAAATCTGCTAGGAACAAGGCTTTACTTTGTTGTTGAGTTTTTAATTACACCTTCAATTTCATTGACTGACATTAGGTTATTTGGAATTTTTCTGTCTTACTGATTTGCACTGGTGATTCACATGTATCAAGAAATATGTCCTTTTCTTATGTTTTCCATCTACTAAAGTACAGGTTCTCAAAGTAGGTACTGATGATCTGGATTTCTGCAGGATTCATCCCTAAATGCATGAATTTTTGCTAAGGTTAACTAAAGGTTTATTGACTTAATCTTTCAGAGAACCTACTCTTTGACTCACTGATTCTTTGTACTGTTTTCTTACTCAATTGCACTAATTTATCCTGTGATCTTTATAATGTTCTCTTTCATACAAGCTTTAGGTTTGATTTTGTCTTTCTCTTAGAAGTCTGAGATTCAACATTTTTTATTTGAGCTTGCTCTTTTTTATTGATGTGAGAATTCACTACTACAAATTTCTTTCTTAGGACTGCTTTTATTGCATCCTTTTATTGTTCAGATTTTTTTGAATGATCATCTTTTATTTTTTGTAACAGGAATCAAACTCAGGACCTTGCACTTGCTAGGCAGAGACTGTACCACTGAGCTATATTCCCAGACAGCATTATCATTTAATTATAGATACTGTTTAATTTCTTCTTTAATTTCATCTGTGACCCACTGGTCATTCAGAAGGGTATTATTTAATTTTCATGTTCCTTTGCAGCTTTTGTGGTTTCTTTTCCCATTAATTGCCATTTTCATTGCACTGTGTTCAGATAATCTAAATGGGATAATTGTAACTCTTCTGCATTTAGTTAAGCATGTTCTACACATTAGTACGTGGTCTTTTCTGGAGAATGACCCATATGCACCTGAAAAGAATATAAATTCTGATGTTCTAGGGTAGAACACTCTGTAGACATCTACTAAGTCCATATGTTTTCAGGTATGGTTTATTTCTGATTTGTTGCTGTTGTTTTTGTTTTTTGTCTAGCTATCTTTTTGTGACAATGGGGTATTAAGGTCCCCCATTACACTTGTGTTAATGCTTATTTGATTTTTTTATACCTGTTAATATTTATTTTAGGTAGCCGGATGCACTGGTATTTGGTGCATATATATTTATAATTATTATCTCTTCTTAGAGTTTTTCCTTAACAAATACATAAGTGACCTTATTTGTCTCTTTTGATCAGTCTTGGCTTCAGGTTCACACTGTCTGCAAATATAATAGGTGCCTCTGTGTTTTGCTGGGTTCTTGTTGCATGCAGTATTGTTTTCCATCCTTTGACTTTCAGTCTATGAATTACCACACAAAAGATCATATAAAACCATTTGACAAAAATCAGAATTGTGTCAAATTTAAAGACTCAACCCCAAAATGGACATCTGAAATTAATACATGCTTCGTAGAGGAAGAAATACAAACACCAAATAAATACATAGAAAAAAATGTTCAACATCACTGATCATTTGAGAAATGCAAATTTAAAAAATGCTGAGATTCTAGAAAGAATGCCTTCCATCAAGAAATCAAGCAATAACAAATGCTAGAAAGACTATGAAGAAAACGGAACGTTTCTCCACTATCAGGGAGAGTACAGACTGGTGCAACCAGTGTGCAAATGGGTTGAAAGTTCCTCAAAAAATTATAATTAGAGGTAGCTATTTCTGTTCCAGGTATCTTCATAGAAAATGTGCATCTGTGTTTTTATTTATTTTTATTAAAAGAGAAAAAAAACAGTAAAAGCAACACAAAATTTCACAACAAGGTTATAGGAAATTAATAATAGTTAAAATATTGCATGTTATCTTCATAGTTGTTCAGATTATAAGATACAGGCATGCATAATTGATCAAACAATATAAGCACAAACTTTTTTTCAATGAACTAAAATAAATCAGTAGTAAAACTATCTTAACTACCTTTTGAGTACATATGTATTTTTATAGAATATATACATATTTTCTTTTCCATTGCTTTTCTCTTTTCATCCATCTCAGTTGTTCTTTCCTTCTAAGCAGTTTCTTTGCCTTTCTCAGTATCTCTGTAGATTTTGGATCTTATTTACATTTTCAATATCTTACACTAGGGAGATGATACAATGTTTTTTCATGCAAGTTTGATTTATTTCAGTTATGAGTATGGTCTCAAGTTACACCCTTTTACCTATAAAAGCATTGAGTTTATCTTTCTTTATAATTGCATAGTATTAAATTGTATAAAAATATCCTTTTTCCCCATTCTTCCATAGATGGATGGTTGGGTTGTTTCCAAGATTTAGATATTACAAATTATGCCATTATAAACATAGGTGCACATGTATCACTGTGTATGATGTTTTTAATTCTTATCCAGAAAGTGACTAGTTGGGTATAAGGGACCTCTAATCCTAGTTTTCTGAGGAATCTCCACCCTACTTTCCACAATGATTGTCTTAGTTTACACTCCCACCAACAATTGAAAAGGATTCTTTTTCCAATAGCCCTGCCAGCATTTCTTATTGGTTGATTTCTTGATGACAGCCATTCTTTCTGGGGTGAGACAGAATCTCAGCACTCTTGTAATTTGCACTTCTCAAGTGACCAATGATGTAAAACATTTTTTCATATATTTATTTGCCATTTGTATTTCTTCATCTGATAAGTGTGTATTCCTCTCAAGTGCTCATTTTTGGATTTGGGGAGCCCAGTTTCTTTCAATTCTTCATATAATCTAGATAAAAGTCCTTTGTCTGATGCAGTTGCCTAAAACATTTTTCCCAATTTATAGGTTTTCATTTCACTCTATTCATTTCTTTTGATGTGCAAAGTCTTTTTAATCAGATGAAATCTCAGTTGCTGATTCTTTGACATACTCCCCATGCAACTTGTGTTTTGTTTATGAATTCTCTGCTCACTATGTCTTCGAGAATTCTACCTGTTTTACTTCCAGCAGATTTAATGTTTCTGTTTTAATATTTAGATCTTTGATGCATTTTGACCTTGGTTTAGTTCATGATAATAGACATGGCTCTAGTTTTATTCTTTGGCAAGGGGAAAGCCAGTTTTTCTAGCACCATTTAGTAAAGATGCTTTCTTCTAGTGAACATGTTTTATACCTTTGTCAAAGATAAGATGATTGAGTGTGTTTGTAGTGTGTCTACATCTTCTAATCTACTCCACTGATCCTCAGGTCTATGTTTTTGCCAATACCATGGTGATTTTAACACAGTAACTTTGTAGTATAAACTGAAGTCAGGGATTGTGATGCTTCCTGCCTTGTCTTTGTTACACAGGATAGCCTTTGCTATTCTAGGTCTCATCTATTTCCAAATCAGTTTTAGGAACGTTTTCTCTAGATCTGTGAAGTTTACTAATGGTATTTTGACCAGGACCACAAAATCCGTGTAACAGTTTTGGGAATATGACCATTTTTACAGTGTTGGTTCTTTGTATCCATGAGCAATGGATAGTGTTCTACTTTGTGATACCCTCTTTGATCTCTTTTTTCAGAGTGTTATGATTTTCAATGTATAGAACGTTTATTTCCTTTGACAGATTGATTGCTATTTCTCTGTAGGGGATGCACCCATGTTTTTAGCAGTGCAGTTTGTAATAGCTAAATCTTGAAAACAATCCAAATGTCCATCAAACAAGGAATGGATAAAAAGATATGAATTTTATACAATAGAGCACTACTCAGCCATTAAGAGGCTTAAACCTGAGAAATTTCTGGGAAAATGGATGCACCTTGAGATCATACTCAAATAAAATAAATTGAACACACACACACACACACACACACACACACACACACACACACACACACACATATATATATATAATCATCACATTGTCTCCCTGATGTGAGAAAGTGGAAGAATAAATAAATAGGAACTAAGGAGACAGAGAAGACTAAATAAATAAATAGGAAAAAATTTCTCAAAAGGAAACAGGGATTAGGAAGGGAAAAAGGGAAAAGAAAGGGAAGAGGAAAAAATGACTTTAAAAAAAGAATAAAATTGCAACAAATATGTGTCATTAGGGAAGGGTATGCTCTCTTGGCAGCACATATACTGAAAAAAGTAAATAGGGAGGGGAAAAGACTTGAAGGGAGGGAAGGGGACTGGGAAAAAAAGAAGTATCAAAATATATACACGTACAAGATCCCTATGATGCATATGACCTTTATGTATATCTAAACTATACTAATAAGCTTAATTTAAAATTAAAAAAGAAAGCAATGCAAGCTAAGGACTAATAAAGTAATGCCATCTATGGGCTGATAAAGAATCCATATACAAAATATAAAAACAATCCCTACAAATCAATGAGAAAAGGATATGCATTATTTTAATTTTTGCTTTATTGAGATTTAAAAAGAAGAAAATATTTCACAAAGCATTCACAAAAGATATTAAAATGACTAAAAAGCACATTAAAAGGTATTTAGGATAATATTTTTTAAAATAAAAATAAAATCTAAGTGTGTCCTAAAAGAGTATCTTCTCTCATTTTGCCATAAGGCTGAAGTTACCTCATAATGTGATTGGCAACATTACAGCACAAGATTTTTTAATACTCAGGTTCAAAATATATATGGTCATCAGTAAAAAATGAAATCCTGCAAATTCACATTGAAATATTTGGGAAGGCTGAACAGGGACTCCTAAATTCTGACAAGAATGTTTCGCCAGAGCAAGAGATTGCCCCACCATCAGTAGTATTCACTTCTGCCTGAAGGAATTAATCCTATGTTGCCTATGGAAACAGACCTCCCCTGATGAAGTTACCAATAAAGACAATGTCAAACCTCCTCTGCACCCACTCTCATCAACTACTTTTATCTGTAGGCATATAAGCAGGCTGAAATCTCAGAAGGCTCCTAACGATAAAGGAGCTTGGCCAGTGTAAAGATATACTACACAGCTTGGCCAGTGTAAAGATATACTACACTCCCACAAGAACTGCTTGACTTTTCTAATTTTTATATGTGGACATCTAGAGAATAGAAATGAAGATGGATTTTAAGGATATACAAAAATAGTAGACAGATCATAAAATCCTGTTGAGGCTGAGTTTATTCTCATGAGCACATTATGTTGAGATTCTGGGTTTAATTTACAGCTTGTGGAATTAAGAAAGGTACTAATAATTTATTTGGTTAGTAGGCTTAAATACGGATTAAAGACGGTCCACAGTGATTGAACCCAATCTTCCTTGGCTTACTATAGAGGAAAACATTCAAAGGCTCTGGGAAAGTGCAATGCTGGAGTGGATCTGCCAGATAAAACCTACTCCTCAACATTGTAAGTCTCCCCAAAATATACCCTTTGCTAATAGCTTACAGATTCCAGAGGAGAGTACCAGGGTCACTGAAGAGCTCTGTCATCACTTTTGCTAAACATTACAGTGAGGCATGCACTTATGCTAAACATTACAGTGAGGCATGCACTTATGCTAAACATTACAGTGAGGCATGCACTTGCTCACATTAGAAAAATTTTTAAATTTTACTTTATTTTATTTTAAAGATATTTAAAGAGGATAAACCAAAACAGAACAAAGCACATCAGAAGAAAACAATGTAAGTGACATGAATTTCAAAGTAAGACAACAGGAAATTTATACTGGCTACCGTAATCTCCTGTTTTCTTCTAAACAGTTGTCCATATCTTCACACACAATGAATTCACACAAAACAAAATAGTATAAAATTGATCAAAACAGAGTAATGAAGGCATTTTAGGTCTCCAAAAACACACAATAGAAAAATCAACAATAGCTGCCATAATATCTTTTTTCTTCAAAACAGCTGTTCATACCTTCATGTATGTTGAAATTAAATAATATAAAACAGACTAAAATCATGCTGATCAAAGAATACAAGCACTGAGAGAGAAGACAAGATGGCCAATCAGTGAGCAACAAAATACAAAGCCTCCTGGGAGAAATAACTCATACACCAGAATAAAACACCCTAGAGAGACCCAGACAGAGGGAGATGGAACCTCTTGACACAGGAAGAAATTAAAACATAAAAAAGCTCATCAAATACTTAGGGACTACAACTGAAACAGCTAAAAATTACGGGCCACAGCATTTTCGCAGAGACCTGCCAAGTGTGCACCAGCTTGAATCCGCACGGGCCAGCAGAGACGCCCAAACTCATTCCCCGCCACCACTCACAGGAAGCACAGCAGCACTGAAGTCGGGGGTTGGTGAGCCCAACAGAGAGTGGAGCTGGCAAAGGGACCTTCACTAATCCATGGTCAGTGCTGGGAATGAGTCCCCCCCCTACAGGAAGTGTGCAACCAAATGGGCGACATGCTGGAATCAGGCAGGAGGAGCCTGAACTGGGAGCAACAGTGACAGTGAGTTGGTTGCTCCCTCCCCAGAGCAGATTCATGGGATTTGCTTGGACTGGGCCACGCCCCTGGCTGGGACCCAATGAGCCATCCCAAATCGATTACCTGCACTTAGCATGCACTAACCAGGTGAAGGCACCTGAAGTTTGGCTGGCCCAATGGGGAGGGGCAGGCAGGAGAGGGCAGAGGTCCTTCACCAGCATGCTTCAGAGGAACGGTGGCCAACAGGGAAGGGGGCTGGGACCTACACTGTAACCTGTGTGGAAGAAGCCAAGGCCATGACAGGAGAGAAAGGCAGGAGGAGGCCTCCAGCCCAGAACCCTGAGATCACTGATCCAGGAGAGGGAAAAACAAGGGAGACTGAGGGCAGGAAACATGCAACATCAGACATGGCTTCAACGGACATTAAGAGATATCTTTGGGACCTTGTAGACAAGCTCAAAACTGAAACATTAAATCAGATAAAGCAGGGTATGAGTAGAGTAATAAAAGAAATGCTCTCAGGAAGCATCTCTCAGGATGATACAGACGGAAGAAGGGAGGAACACAAAAAAAGGAGAGAAACATTCAATAAAGAATATAAAGAAAATACAGAATACATGAAGCAGATTCAAAGAGACTACCAGGAAATTAAAAACTCCATTGAAAGCTGGCAAAACTCCTTAAAATAAACTAAGGATAGACTATCAAAACTTGAAGACAAGTTTGCAATGTGTGATCATGAAAGGAAAGATCTCTTAAAAATAACAAGGAAACAGGCAGAAACAATACAAAGGCTAGAAGATGACAAGAGAATCTACAATTTAAAAAGAAGAAATATGAATGAAGAAGCAGGAATACTTACAGGCAAATTACAAAGGCTATTCATGGAAATAATTCAGGAAAACTTCCCAAGCATGGGAAAAGAAAATGACATTCAGTTGTGTGAGGCATACAGAACTCCAGCCACCTACAACCAAAACAGAGCTACAGCCAAACATATAATAATCAGGATACCAGAAATTCAATATAAAAACAGAATATTAAAAGTTGTCAGAGCAAAGAAACAGATTACCTATAAAGGTAAGCCCATCAGAATCATGGCTGACTTCTCGATACAGACCATCAGATCAAGAAGAGCTTGGAGTGAAGTGTTCCAAGCCCTGAAAGAAAATAACCTCCAGCCCAGATTGATGTATCCTAAAAAACTGTCACTAGAAATTAATGGAGAAACAAGATGCTTCCATGACAAAGAGGAACTGGGCGAGTTTGTGACCACCAATCCAACCCTACAGAAAATACTGAAGGACATTCTAGAGAAAGAGAAAAAAAATACCAGGATTTTAGGAACAGTGGCAGAAAGGCCTCAATGAGTGGGACAGGCAGTAGAATGAAAGAGAAAACTAGACAAACAAAGGCAGAAAAATAGCATAGCAGAAATGAGGCAGAGAAGGATGGCTAGAATCTCTAACACAGATGGCCTTGATACACTATATTGTTAATAGTGCACCAGGATTTAGAAACCACATTACTCACACCACTCTGCTTAGATGTATTATATTCTGTTCCTGTCATTCTACCTGTACTAGATTTGAGGGTATAGACAGTTATCCCAAAAATAACAGGATATAGTATGGTAATCACCCTTAATTTCCTATTAACTTAACCTAAAGCTCTGTAAAACCTACACTGTTTTACCATGACTGATCATAATCAAATCTGGTTTGTTAAATGGCTGTTTTGTATTGATAGATTTTATTCAAAGCTGTTATGATTGATAATATCAAGTCTGAGAGTATAGGCAACTGCACTTAAGGTGACAAGATTCACTAGAATATCCACTCTGGTTTGATTATTACCTGCCTTTGAAGTTTTATACTGTCTACAATGTTTTATTTTTACTAACATTGTTATGTACTACTATATTCAATTATATTGCTATATTCAATTATGCCTGATGATATAGAGTATTCTGTTGAAGATAATAAAAAAAAAACACAGTAATCATTGTAGATCACCTTGTACTGTGGTTTCCTACAACTTTTTGGTTTCATGTTTTTATAGGAATTTGTCTTGTTTCATCTTACTAAGTTTTGTTTTTTCCTCTAATACAGAAAGGTTAGAAATAAATGTAGAGACTCATGCATACATAGCTGTTTACACTCTCACTGTTTGAATATCTACTTTGCATGCTTTAATTTTGTAACTTGAACAACTATTTCTAAGAGGATAATACGTAATTTATCAACTAGTGATTTCTTGCTGTTTATCTTTTTTTTTGAAATTCTGTATTATCTCTACCCTTTACATGCTTTTGTTTCTCTTTAAATAAAAAAATTTTTTTTTTAAATCTTAACCTTTTGAAATTATCATAAGTGTTCTTTCTTCTATTTCTCCTAACAAGAGTTCACTGTCACTACAGTTGTATTTGTATGCCATATTTTGACTCATTACTTTTCCATAAGTGTTTTACATTCCTGGGATCACAATGAGAAATCTATGCTAAGTATAGTAGACCTATCAATGCTTTCAGTTCACCTAGCAAGGTATTATAATAAATAGATTTTTTAAATATGGCTGTTGGTACAAACACAGTATTTCACTTGCATTTCATCCTTTGTGTATTTCAGAGCATCTGGTAGCATTTCATCTGTTATAATGTTCAACAATGAATGGCAATGCTGGCATTCTAATACATTTCACTCTTTTCAAGTCTTTACTGTTTTTTCAGACCTGGTCCTAACATTTGGATGAGTGGCCATTTTGCAATATTTCAACTAGTCCAGTATGTACTCACAATGGTGGTTTTTATTTATTTATTTATTTTTTTTTTTGTCATATGAATCAAGGAAGTCTGCATTCCCTATATCTGTATCAGTTGATTCTTGTTCCATGTCACTGTTGCATAAACGCTGGCTTACATGGCCAGCTTAAAGTCATTATTGCCAAACTCATTGTCATCATTATCATCAAAAACCCACACCACTCTTCAGTTATAAAAGTATGCATGCATTTTACCATAATGGATCATCTTCATCATCCATGCATAAGTAATCTAATCATTCATGTTTGATCTAAAACTTGCAAATG
Organism: Hydrochoerus hydrochaeris; assembly: GCA_004027455.1. Lineage (NCBI taxonomy): Eukaryota > Metazoa > Chordata > Mammalia > Rodentia > Hydrochaeridae > Hydrochoerus > Hydrochoerus hydrochaeris. The sequence continues at coordinate 17,570 of PVLA01012927.1, read as the reverse complement.
GGTTTTTCAAGTGCCACTGTACTGAACCACAAAACCCTAGAATGGTGTGGATCTACTGGATCCTCTGTGATGTTTTGGTAAACATACGCAAGACCAGTTAGAGCAAGTCTTGGTTACTTTTCTCTTGTTGCTGAGACAAAATACGTGACACCCCAAATTAAGGAAGGAAAGGTTTATTTAGCTTACAGTTTGAGATTTCAGTCCATACTCTGCTGGCTCCAACGCAAGGTGGCATGGCTGAGGGACAACCCTTCATGGCAGCTGCATCAGATACCAGAAGTGACAAGCACAAGGGCAAAAAGGAGGAGCAAGCCGCTTTCCTTCTCTTATACTGTATGCAAGCTACCCACCCCAGGGCGGGTGCAGCACTCATACCATCAATCCTAGCACTAGACAATGAACCAATCATAAAAACTAGACTGAGCCACCTTTAAGAACTGCCCCTGCCAAGACCACATGAGACTTTGGGGGGAACATCCAGACACAAACCATAACAGAGCATAAAGGTGGGTCTAAATTTCATTTTGACACTTTTGCAAATGTGCACACTCTTTGCCATTCATTATACTAAATGGATAAACACAGGTTGCTTCCTGTATCCTTCAGGGAAAGGTACTGAGATGCACAATCAGCTGCTATTAAACTAAAATACAAATTTACACTAGAAACGTAAGGGATGGGCCCCTTGAATCCAGTCTTATGTTCTAAGTGCCTGTGTATACAGTGATGATGTGATTTTTTCAACAAAGAAACAAAGTATTCAGTGCTAAGGGATATCCAAACTGACTTGACAATGGGACAACTTAGATATTGTTTGCTGCAAAAAACATAACACAGAACAGTCTTTGGGAATGCTTACTACACTATGACTAAAGAAAGACATGAGTATCAGGAGACTTCAAAAACATAACCCTGAGTATGAGAACATGCCTGCTGCATTGTAGCAAAGTAACATGATCATCCATATCTGATCCATATAAAATACAAAGTAACTGTTGATTCTAATTATAATTATTTAAAAACAGAAACATATATGAGTTCTAGATTAAACACCTACCCACTTCTGGGTGCCAGTAAAAGTTTGGTGTTTTTACTGCCTCTGTTTTTTTAACTGTAATTAACAGAGTATTATATCAGTAAACAACAATTATAACTCTCACACAGGACAAGGAGCAGAAAGATGGTGGAGTGGTAAGGAGCAGCAAAATGTCCCTTCCCAGATTTGGAGTCCTAATGCTGGAATAGAGCTATGTGTAAACAAGAAGAAAGAGGGATGCAGATCCCTAGGAAGAAGCAAAGATCTGAAGCAAGAGTTGAAACCCACCTGAAAGCAAAGGGAGGGAGCTCAACAGAGAAGACAGAGGTGATAAGCAGCACTTTCTCTCTAAGTGGCAGGAAATTATAAAAATCAGAGCAGAAATTAATGCAATTGAGACGAAGAAAACCATACAAAGAATAAATGAATGGAAGAGTTGGTTCTCTGAAAGATTAAAATTGGCAAACCCTTGGTGAACTTTATGGATGGATGGATGGAAGGAAGGAAGGAAGGAAGGAAGGAAGGAAGGAAGGAAGGAAGTCAAATCCATGCAATTGGAAATGAAAAGGGGGGGGAAATCTGGTACAAATCTGAAAGATCACTGATGCCTAAGTCAAGATCCTATATTCTAATAAGATGGAAACACAAATACAATGGACAGATTCCTAGATATATATAAATAACCAATGCTTAATCAAGAAGATATAAAAATTCTAAATAACCTGACACCAGTCAAAGAAATTTAAGGTGCAATTAAAAACCTACCAACAGGCTGGGGATATAGCTCAATGATATAAGCATCTGCCTGGCAAGCACAATGTCCTGAGTTCAATCCCTGGTCCCCTGCCCCTCCGCAAAAAAGAAAAAAAAAAAAAAACACCTTACCAATAAAGAAAATAATTCTCTAAAAATTTTAGAGAAGATTTAATGCTACAACTCCTCAAACCCTTTAATTAAATTGAAAGGGAAGCAATACTTCCACACTTACTCCTATAAGCAAGTAAATTTGGTATTATCCCATACCAAAATCAGAGAAGGATTCAACAACAACAACAAAAAAAACTATAAACCAATCAATCCTAATGAACAAAGATGCAAAAGAACTCTATAAGAGACTGGCAAATAAAATGCAGGAAATTGTCAAAGTGAGTATACATTGTGACCAAGTAGGATTCATCCTATGGATACAGGGATGCTCCAACATATGCAAATCAGTAAATGTAATACATCCTCTTAATAGAACCAAAGATAAAAACAACATGATCATTTCAATAGATGCAGAAAAAGTGTTTGACAAAGTCCAACATCCATTCATTAAAAAAAGGCTACATAAAATTAGAACAGATGATTTTATCTCATTCTGATAAAAGCCATCTATGATGAACCAAGAGCCAACATCAAACTAAATGGCCAAAATCAGGAACAAGACAAGGATTCCACTACCACCATTCCTATTCAACATAGTTACTGAAACATTAACCACAGCAATTAGACAAGAGAAAAAAATAAAAGGAATAGGGATAGGAAAGGAAGAAATTAAATTATTATTTGAAGGTGACATCATATCCTGCATAGAAGACCCTACAAATTCTACTAAAAAACTCACAGACTTAATAGCCAAATTCAGTAGCATGGCAAAATATGAAGTTAACATTCAAAAATCAGTAACATTACTTTACACAAATAAACTCACAGAGAGAAATTAGAGAAACCACACCCTCACAACAGCATCGAAAGAAAGAAAGAAAGAAAGAAAGAAAGAAAGAAAGAAAGAAAGAAAAAAGAGAAAGAGAAAGAAATACTTAGGAACCAATACAACAAAGAATGAATATAAAGGAATCAATACTTGGAAAAAAGAAATCAAATAAGGTATCAGAAAACGGAAAACTATCCCTTATTTTGAGTACCTTCCCTCCTTCCTTCCTTTAATAAAGTTCACTAAGAAACAACATACTGAAACTGTACATATTCCCAAAATTGTTATACAGGTTTAATGTAATCCCAATCAAAATACCAATAGCAATCCTCACAGAATTAGAGAAAACAATCCAAAAATTCATTTGGAACCAGAAGAGACCTAGAAAAGCAAATGCAAGACAGGGTGTATAAGTATCCCTGACTTGAAATTATACAAAGAAACCTACCATGAGGCAAGTAATATATACACACCCACGTTTACAGCAGCACAATCTGTAATAGCTAAACTTGGAAACAGCTCAAATGCCCAACAATGAATGAATTCATAAAGATGTGGCTTGTTTTATACAATGGAGTTACTCTGCCATAAAGGATAAATTTGAGACATTTCTACATAAATGGATACACCCTGAGACTATACTCTTAAGTGAAATAAGTCAGACACACTTTTTTTAAATATAGCATTGTCTCTCTGGAGTAAGAAACTGAAAGGGCAAATAAAGGTCAAAATGTATAAACAGATGTTGGGAAGTGGGAAGACAATGTTTAAGTGGGAAGCAGAAAAGGAGGAGAAAGGGAAAGGAAGGATAAGAAAATAAAGAGAAGAGGAAGAAAAAATGGAAACAAATTTTTTGTGACTAAGGAGGGGAAGAAGTGTTGATAGGAAGAATGGAGAAAAAAGAAATATTATGTACAGGTACAAATTCCCTATAATGAATGTGATTATTATGTATACCTAAAATGTAACAAAATTATTTTTTTTAAATCCACTCAGACATGCAAAGCAAATGAAAGAAGTGAGAAGCACTATGGCACTGTTTCTCACATTTTAATGTTCATGTGATATTAGGTGGAAATTCTGACAAAATGCAGCCTCTAATTTAGTAGGTATATGATTAGGCTCAAGATTATATATTTCTTCAGACTTTTCAAGCCATACCACTACTATGGATCACATGGATATAAGGGTGTAGCACACACTGGAACAAGTTGAGGCCTCTAACTTATATTAATGGCTTTTACCTTTCAATCTGATTTCAAGAGATCTAACTGTTCTAATGGAAAACAATTAACTTTCATTCATTTTTTAAAACAGAAACTGCACACAAAACTGAAGACACTCAAATCATATGTTCACTATTTTTTATTAGAACTAGTTCTCCACAGCCAGCCACAAAATTTCATTTATACAAAATCAGTTTTTAGTCTAAATCCATGTTCTGCTTCTACTTCCAAATACCCACACTGACAATAAAGAAAAACTGCCTTTCATGGCAGTCAAGAGTTGCCTCCTATTTTACTGACTTAGACAACTGCAATTGTAAACCCTGCCATCACCTTAAAAAGTGATGTATAAAACCAGCATCTTTCTCAATGATTTACTGAAAGCAGCAGCTGATTTTAATAAAACCATCCAAAAAACGTAAAATTGATTGAACCAACTGCTGTGCTGGGCATATACAACAGCTGATTAAAATCATTCAAGAGTTTTATTCTTATACGGATTTTCTTTCAAGTTTTGAAAATTTTCTTTCCTTCTATACTTTTATCTATGTACTAAAATCACTGAAATAAAAATGGATCTTTAAATCAAAGAAATTAAGTTTTAAACTACAAACTAGGCCAAAAGAATACTATAATAAGTTAGAACACATATTTACAATTATGTACACTAAGACTAAAAATCACTTCTCCAGAATGAATTTGTAAAATAAAAGTATGAGCTTATAAACTTACTGTAATGTCAAATACTGTGGTTTTTCTAGAAACAACACTGTCATTTAATAAAGTATGACATCATATACTCTAATTCCTTATAAATGTAAAGTTTATAAAATCAGAAATTATTTCTCCATATAACATGATTTCCTGATATTAATTATTTTAAAGTGTGTTTCACTAAAAAAATGATATTTCTCTACATGTTATTTGATGGCCATATAAACTGTCTATAATAAAATAATTTTATAGCATTTTTGTCAAAGTGGAGGACAAAGATAAGCTAACTATTTAGATCCATCTCCTTTATGTTGTCTTTGATCACTAACAATGCTGTGTGAACAGTCAACAGAAGGCTGACATTTCATAAAATATGCAGTGATAAAAACTAATACTGTAGCATCTGGGAACAATATATAAAATGCAGAAATACACCTAATAACTGTGATCTTAAATTATAAGCTACTAAAAGCTTAAAAAATGCATACCTAAGAATTTTTAAAATGGCAAGATTACAAAAATTTTTTTTTGCACCTTTATTTCTAAAACCAAAATTTAAAAATATTTTCAATCTATTACACTTTTCCTACTATTTTACAATTCAAAAGCCTTCTAAGAACAGGCTATCTGTACTATATAACTTTTAACAACTGAACACAGTACAACAAAAATATCACTGAATGACTACAAAGTACAAAAGAAATTTTCTTTCTCAGATATTTAACATCAGTAATTGTTAAAGAAAGATGCAATCTTGTATCACTTTTATGACAAAATACCAGAGAACATGATCAAAATAAGTTTTTAAAACTACTGTAAAAATCTAGCTTGGAGTGGTGGCACATGCCTATAATTCAAGCACTGCAGCATAGGAATATGCTACCACTCCCGCATGCTGAGGCAGAAGGATTGCAAGTTCAAGCTCAACCTAGGCAACTTAGTGACTTAAGGAGACATTGTTTCAAAAAAACAAAAAATTTTAAAACAGGCATGTAGTTCAGTGCAAAGGTCTTTTGTTTAGTGGCATCACAAATAATAACATATAATCTATAAACAAATAGCCTGTATTCTTAATGCCAGTGCTAATAAACCTTCCCACAAACTAAGCTTTACAGTCCTCTTTGTACACCACAGAAAGTAAAATATGCTCAAGCATGTTTAAGTAATTTTAACTATCACTAAACACTTTTTTTGTTGTTGTTTTTTAAGAGTAGGAAGCAGATAAGACACACAGGGAAGGAGGTAAAGCACACAATAAAGACAATCCAATTATCTACATAGCATTGTTTAATATTCCACCTATATCCATCAAAATCACAGTCCAGCTGAAATGTTTATTGTTTTTCTAATATATATGCTAAGAGGAAATAAAATGACAGCTATATGCAGCACTTCAAGAAATCTAAATTGTACTCTGACTAAAGAAAATACACAGGTGTGTGGAGCCAATTGTCTTTGTGCTTACCATTAGCACCTGAATTTAGTGATTTCATTCCTTAATAAACATACACCATCCTGTTATTCCTATCATAGCTTTTCATATCACTTAACAGAGATAAATACTTTTTCTTTCTTCACTTACATCAACCCTGTTTAATTTTTGAAAAATTGTTTCTATAGCTTAAACACTAGTCTTGGTGTTAGTTTTCATTTCTCACTAAAAAAGGAATGGTATTACAGACAGGACTGAAAATACAGAAAGCACATTTACATGTATAATGTCTTAAACTAAAATATTTATGTGTATTATGGTTTTACATTTGCAAATATATTAATTCTTGGTTTAGTGGATACTCAGATACTCCTTTAACCTTAACTCTCTAAGATTATTATAACATCAAAAATCCCTACCTATGAAATATATGAAGCTGTTAAAATCACTAACAGAAACTTTTGCGGGAGGGGATATCGAACTCATAACCTCGCACTTGCCATGCAGGTGCTTAAATTGCTGAGCTAAACCCCTGGCCTCTAAAAGAAACGTTAAGGCTAAAATAATAATTATCTAAAAATGTTTCTAGGTTTATTTAATATCATATGACAATGTGTTTTAGTATATTAACTATGAAGACTTAACCATTTTAATTAAGAAATTATCTTTTGAAAATAGTTTTACCATCTCAATTATTTCATGAGTTTACACATCACAAAAATAACATTTACATTAAATTGTTTTAATATAAATTTATTAATCATTCTTTCCATTATTTGGCACAGATATAAAGCATTATTTGGTTCATGTGTATTAGAAATTTGACAATTTGAAAAATCATAATTTTAAGAGTAGTTTTGCTCTTTTAAAATGTAGTATTTAAGTTAAAAAATATAAATTTCAATGAGAGCAAGTAGGGGGAAAAAAGGACAATTTCCTGAGTCTTTCTCATCACTGAAATAATATACCATGTTTGTTAACTGTAACAAGTAATTTAATTAGCTATACAATATGTATGTCTCCCTTCCTCAATATAAAGGTTTAACTTTAAATGGTGCTGAGTACAGGCAATCAGTATTTACAGAGAAAAAAATGAAGCATTTTTTAAAAATTGTACTTTTAAGAAAAAAAGAGAAAATATATAAAATATATGTATATAAAATATACATGAATAATGATATATTAATTATGATGGGACAAAAATGTGAAAGCTTTTTACTGACCAACAGATAAAATATCTAAGCAGCGAACTGGGATAAATTTATAAGAGAACTTGAAATATTAAGCTGGGGTTTCAAATTTCAGTTCACTGAAAGTGGGACCACTGAAAGTTCTAAGCAAGAGAGTAAAGAACAGGATAAAAGCAATTTTCATAGTTTTCTCATTGCTGAGACAAAATACCTGATGCCAAAAATTAACAGGAAAGGTTTATTTGGCTCAGTTTGTAGAGGTCTTGATCTATAACTGAAACTTGGCTGGTCCCAAGGCAAGATGGCATGGCAGACAAGCGTCACAGAGGAAAAACAGTTCACAGCGGACAGAAGGTAGGAAAGGAACCAAGGGACCTTAGCAGCTTCTTTGTGCCCCTTTTATACTCTTACCTATACCAGAATTATGGTGCCGCCAAACTAATCAGTAGGCTGACTTATTAATCACACGCCCTGAAGCCCAGCATAATACACTTAATCCCAGCATCACACACTCTACATTTAGTCACCTCTGAAAAAGTCCCACCTATGACTATATGAGGCTTTTTGAGGACATCTAGCTAAAAACCATAGCAGTAATGCATTTAAGAACGCTAATATGACAGCAATACTTAGCAGACTTCTGAAGTATTCCAGGAATAATGTTGTAGAGAAGTGGACTAGGCTTTGAAAACAGTACAAAAGTGGCAGGAATAAAAACTGAGACTAATTAAATATAACAGGAAAAAGAGATAATGAATTCCTAGGTATGAGATAGACTGTAAAGGATAATGAGAGAGAAATTCAGAATAGTTTTTTTTAGGAGCTGGGCATGGTGCCACATGCCTATAATCCCAGGTGACTGAGACAGCAGGATCCTGCATTCAAGGCTACCTTGCATTACACAGGAAGTTAAGGACCATGTAGGAAGATCCTGTCTCAAAAAAAAAAAAAAAAAAAAAAGGTTGGGGGAGAAAGGAGGGCAGGGTAGGAAAGGGGAGGGGAGAAGAGGAAAGAGAAAAAGGAAAAGAAAAAAGAAAAGGAAAAAAGGACCAAACCAAACTAAGCCAAATCTGTGTTTGGTTGGTGACAAGAAAGATGATGCTTTCACTTCTAACCAGTCACTTTGAGGGGGAAGAAAGGTATTTTAAATAACAGGAAATGGAAAGATGGAACCTTTAGAGTGATAGCATTCAGAGTACTCAAAGAAGATGTAATAGTTAAAAATCTTGGAAGACAAGAGTGAAGAACAGAGACTGAAGATTCTGCTACACTGTTTAATAAATTCTTCAAATACACCTGTGGAAGTTAACTAAAATAAAGTTAAATGGAAAAACTCTTTGTAAGATAGTGCCAGTCCAGACACCAGTCAAGAAAGGAAGACAACAGGCACACAGAATACTTTAAAAAAATCTTACCTAAAGTTGTTAAATAAGTTGTTAGAAAGTACTGTAAGGAATTATGACACTGTGAATGTTTTTGTTTTAGTTTTCAAACTCTGAAAAAAAAAGAGGAAATGTTAGAATATAAACCAGAAAAGGAAAAAAATCTAAGGAAACTAAAATACTTTTAAAAAAACTTATTGTTTGCTTCCACAAAGGAAACAGCTAGGACATTTTTCTTGTAAGATATACGAATTCTGGAATGCATGACAAGTAGATATCCCTAAAAGACTAAAGGAAAAACCATATTCATGTATTCTATATGCTTTTTACCCATAACATTCATTGTCTCTATTTTCTTCATGTTAATTATTACTTCAATGTTAGGCAACTTAGATTGGTATGTTTGTAAACTTAAATACTAGGTTTTGATGTTTTTTAATGTCAGTAAAATAGCTCAATGAAAATGAAGTCTAAAAAGTATTTTAAAAACACAAAATAACCAATCTGAGCCTAATTTACAGGGTCAACCTTACAACAGAACTTAAGATCTCATAAGAGAAAACAGAAACCAAAAAAGTCCACACAGTCCACTCCATCATGGGCAGGCTGCAGACCTGGGAATGTCAGTACAAATGACAGTACAAATGTCAAGAAAGAGACTCAGAATACCAAACCTAGATATACAATAAGGTTTTAAAAACTGTTTTCCAGAATGTACTTTATCTCAAGAACCCTGGGAATAATCTGTTAAGATTTAATGATTCCAATGAAAAGGAAAAGCTTTATAATGTTTGATCTTCACCATGATACATAAAAAGGAGCTATGTTCATTCATCCCAAGAAGTCTTTGTTTTGAAAAGCGAATATATGCACTCTATATGGGTGTCTTACTCCACTAAAAGTTATTTAAGTTAATCGATAAATCAGATACATTCTTTAAAAAGGCTAAGTAGTTGTTTATGTGTGTTAGATTTTCTTATAGCATACTAATGTATTTTCCTGTATGATACAGTGAACTCAGTGATGATAAATATGTGGTATGTCTGCCGCCTACATTTTCAATGACAGTAAATGGAGTGTAAAATTGGTATTGTAAACTGAATGAAAAGAAATTAAGTTTAGAGGTATAGAGCATGTTTTATGTTATGCCTTACTTAATAAATCTAAGCTCTTCTGGGTTCACTGTTAAATTAAAGACCAAGATATATATAAATTAGCAAGTAGTAAATATCTATTTAGTTTGTTAAAATATAGGATTAAAAATCATAAACTGATCTTTTTTCTAGGCTGTCCAAGGAATAAGTTAATCCATTTGAATACAAATTCCATTCTGTGTTCTGGGAAAAATTCCAAACTACAAATTTAAGTTCAAGAGTACACATAAATGGTAATTTGATCTTTAAATACACATAAAATACATATGTGTTTGCTTCAATTAATGTATTTTAATTTAATAAAAATTTTTAAAAACATGAAACATTCAAGTAGTTTATCAAAAGGCAGCTGTGTTAGTAAAATTCTTTGTTTCTGTAACAGCTGCTTAAATAAATTCAATGCTCAGCTAATCTTTAACTTAAAATAAAATGCAAAGGGGGGGCCTGATTTAAATTCTCTCCCTCAGATGTATTAGTCCAAAGATAGAGTCAAGCAAAATCAGCAGCAAAATTTAATATGCTACAATCTTCTCACCATCACTGAAGAACATGACAATGACAACCTTAAAGAATACGGAGTAAAAGAATGATGTAAGCATTCTTTATCAAAAATATAAAATATGACTCTTTATCAAAAATAAATCAAAAAAGAAAAGTCAAACACTCTACTTCCTGACTTCTAGCAAGTCAGTCAAGAGTACTACACATAACTTTTGCAAAGGTGTCAAAAGGAAACAGAACTCAACTCAAATATAAGTTTGAAAGAGATAAAGACAGAAGCCTAAATTTAGGGTTTTGTTCATATTTTAAATAATTCAACTGGCTATTCAAAACTTCCCTATATAATCAATGCCCAAACAAGAACACTTCTGAGAGTTCAAGGAAACTGTGGAAAGCAGGAAATCACACACACACACACACACACACACACACACACACACACACACACCATGCCGCCCCAAAGATGCTCATTATTTACTCCTAGAGACTGTGTTCGTTACCTTATATGGCAAAGGAATTTGTGGACCATGAGATGGAGAGAACATCTAAAATTGTCCTAGTAGTCTCCATTCAGGCATACCAGTAGACAGACAGAAGATATAAAGAAAAAAGTGTCAGAGAAATTCACAAGACTCAATAGGATGCTGCTGGTTTCATATATAGAAATGAAAGGAAAAACTGTACAAGAGAAATTATTTTTAAATATGTTCTTTGAAATTGCCTAGCTCTGTAACTGCAAGAGTGTAACCCCAAGAGTGTAACCAAACATACAAATTGCCTGACTGCACCACTGTACCAAGCTTCATGAACTGATGATCATTAATCTACCCTTGTAACCGATGACCTTACCCTGCTAGCTATCAGAAGAACTGTTCTGTCTCGCCTTTGCACCTGCTTTGTACCTCCCAATGGTGTATCATATAAAAGCCCAGGACTACCAGAGATTGGAGCCTGATATTCTGGGCATGATCCTGATCAGTGCCCAGTGATGTAAATAACTCTGCCTGTAATTCCTAGGTGTCATTTCAGTGTCTCTGCTTGCACTGCAAGAGTTCATAAGCCAAATGCAGTTGCCTCTGGAACCTGGGAAAGACCCTGAGTTTATAGGGGGAAAATAGAAGAGAATTTATGTCCTACTGTCACAAGGAATTGAATTATGCCAACATTCTGTAATAATAAATGTAAATATTTTCTGATATCCTGACTGTGGCCTGGTATGACTCATACTGGACTTCTGACCAACGAAAATGTTTGTGTTTTGGGGGGTGTGGAATGTTGTTAGTTTGTTTTTGTGTTTTTGAGACCGAGTTTCACTATGCAGTTCAGACTGGTCTTGAACTCACTTTCTTGCCCAAATTGGCCCCAAATTCATAATGAACCTTCTGCCTCAGCCTCCTGAGTGCTAGGATTACAGGTATGCAACACCACCTTTGGCTTTTGCATTGTTTTAAATCATTAAATTTCTTGATAATTTCCATTAAAGCTACAAAAAAACTTAAAAGTGCCAGAAAAATTAAGGGGAAAATACAGGCAAACAAAGGGACGATTCTAATCAAGCAGAGAATTCAAATCTTTGTCTTCACAACAGATAGTTTTAATCCAAAATATCTTCCATTCTAGTACATATCTAAAATCCTATAAGCAAGTTGCATTTATCTTGTTTTCCACCACAAAACTTTATTCAAAGTATTCATAACACTGATTTGCATCATATCCTTTCCTTTTTCTTAATAAAATGCTTCACCAAACATAAAAATTCAAAAAATATATAAAAGGTCCAACACTCTCCAAGCAAGATGAATTTAACACAGACGGGGTAGGAGCAGGCAGGGACTATAAACATCACAATCCTCAAAGTTTTACTATTAAAATGAAGAGAAAATTGAGAGCATACCTGGCAGGGAACTAGAAATAAAACAAAAGTCTTTATTTTATTTTTTTTCTTATCAGGAATCAAACTCAGGACCTTGTACTTACCAGGCAGGCACTGTGACACTGAGCTATATCTTCTGCCACAAATGTAAATGGAAAAAAAGTATCACATTTGTCTAGTTATGAAAAAGATCCAATAATATGGGAAAAGCTTCTGAAGCATGACAATATGCCTTGATCCTATAACCTTACTGAGATATTCATTACCACAACGAACTGAGGGAAGCTTTAAAATGCCAAATTAAACGTGTGAAAGGTCACGCAATAAACTAGTAAAACTTCACACCCCTTAGCTTTAATCTCTGTACAATGCTCTTTCTCCATAACAGAAATTAATTTCACCATTAAATTTATTATTTTAGTGTACGTTTGTGTTACACAATATTTACATTTCTTGTGTAGAATTGGTACATGTACATAATGTATCAATTACTTTTATCACCTCCTTAGCCTTTCTTCCCCCTTCATCCATTACTTGATCCATTTCTTTTTTTCTTTTTTGGTATATGTATTTTACAACACATAGTATTTTCATCCCTTGTATGGAATTTGTACATAGACATAACACATCTGAATTTTTTCACCTCCACCACATCTCTTGACATCTTACCCTTTAGAAAAAGATCTATTCCTTACTTCCTACTGCCTTCTCTGTTCCTTGGGTTTCTCATACAAGAGAAACCATATTTAAATTGTGTATCTGATTTATTTAACATAATGGCCTCTATTTTAATATGACTCAAGCTTATTTTTCCTTATGCCAGAGTAGTACTCCATTGTGTATAAATATCATCTTTATCCATCCATCTGTTGACAGATACACTGGCCAAACCCAAGAATTAGTTAATATGAATTGTGCTGCTATAAATATGGGTATAGATAGATGACTGTAATATGTCTTTAATGCTTTCAAGAAAGATATCTAACAGAGGAAGAGCTGGGTCAAATGGATTTTTGAGTTTTGGTTGAGGAGCCTCATACTGATTTCCATAGGGGTTGTACTAGCTCACATTTACAACAGTGTAGAAGAATTCCATTTTCACCTACACCTGGACAGCATTTGTTACTATTTGATTTTTTAAATGATAGCCATTCTTTTTGGGTTAAGATATAATCTCGGTATTGTTTAATTTGCATATCCCAACGGCTCAGTGATGTTGGGCATTTTCAGGTATTAGTCATTTGTAATTCTTCTGAGAAGCACCTACTTATTTCAGTTGCCCATTTTTGGCTGGGTATTTTATTTTGGAGGGTCAAATTTTTCTGAGTTCTTTGTATGTTCTAGATATTAAACCTCTAAGATACAGTATGCAAAAAAATTTTTTTTCCATTCTATAGACTGTCTTTTCACTCTACTGGTTGTTTCTTTTGGTATGCAGAAGCTTTTTAATTTGATATGATCCCATTTGTTGATTCTCATTACTATTTCCTAAGCAGCTGGGGATCTGTCAGAAAGTGCTTATCTATGCCTGTGTCTTGAAGCGTTTTATCTAATTTGTGTTCCAGTAGGTTGTTTCAGTTTTAACATTTAGTTCTTTGACCAATTTTGATTTTAGTGCAGTACATGGAAAGACACGATTCAATATTCAGCATGTGAAAAACCATATTTCCTCCAAAGCTGTTTATTAAGAGAGCTATCTTTTCTCCAGTGTATATAGTTGACCTTTTTGTCATAGCTCAAATAGTTGAATGCACTTATGGTTGTTTTGTCTTCTCTTGCACTGATTCTCAGGTCTGTTTTTGTGTCAAAATTAAGCTGTTTTTATCACTATGGCTTTACAATGTAAGTCGAAATTGTGACGCTTCTACTTTACTTTCTTACCCAAGATTGCTTTTGCTATTCTAGGTCTCTTCTAATTCCGTGTGAATTTTAGGATTATTTTCTCTAGTTCTGTAAAAAGTACTGTTGGAATTTTGATCGCAATTGCATAAAATCCGTAATTATAGACACACACCATTTTAACTATGTTGGTTCTGTTTGCCTAAGAACAAGGGATATCTTTCCATTTTCTGATCCTTCAATTTCCATTTTCAAAGTGCTGTAGCTTTCATTATAGTGGTCTTTCACTTCCTTGGATAAATTCCTAAGTACTTATTTTTCTTTGGAGCCATTTCTGCATGAATGGTATGTGTTTCCTAATTTCTTTCACAGTAGGTTCAATATTATTATAGATGAATGCTATGGACTTTTGTGTGATTTTTGTATGCTGCTACATCACTAAATTTGGTTATTAATTCTCAGTGTGTTTTGGTGGAATTCTTGGGGTTTTCTATGTAGAGGATCATGTTATCTGAAAATAGTGATAGCATGAGTTCTAGCTTCCCCTTTACAAAGGTCTTTTACTTCCATTTCTTGCCTAATGGCCCTTGCTAATGTTTTGAGTGCTATGTGAACAGGAGTGGTGTCTTGTTCTATAGGGAAAGCTTTCAGTTTCTCCGCATTATATAAAATATGGCAGTTTGTCATAAATGGCTTTTATCTGATTACGGTCTTATAATACCTATTCAGGGCTTTTAACTTGAAGGCATGTTGGATTCTGTCAAAGGCATTTTCTGAATCTATCGAGTTGATCGTGTGATTTTTGTCCTTGCTTCAGTTTATGTGACATATTAAACTTGTTAATTTGTAAATGTTGAATCATCCTTGAATCCCCAGGATAAAGCCTAATTGATGATTAGACATAATTGATTTGTTGCATTCTGTTTGCTAATATATTGTTGAGGATTTTTGCATCTATATTCATTAAAGAGACTGGCTATAGTTCTCTTTTTTGGTTGGATTCTTGTCTAGATTTGGAGTCAGGGAAATGGTAGCTTTGAGAAATGAATTTGGGAGTACTCATCTTTCTTAAATTTCATTAAAAAGCTTGAGGTGTGAGGACTTCCCTCAAGTTCTTGTGTAACTAAGCAGTGAACACATGCAGACCTGGGCTTTGCTTACTTGCTAAGCTTATTATTACTGTTTCAATTTAATTGTCTATTATTGGATTCTTCAGAAACTTTTTAATATTCTTGGCTCACTTTTAGTAAGTCATATGTATCTTGGAATTGAACCATTTCTTCTGTTGGTTACTTTTCTCTCATGGCAAAGACAAAATACCTGACATCCAAAACTAAGGAAGGAAAGGTTTATTTAGCTCACAGTTTGTGAAGGTTTCAGTCCATAATCAGCTGGCTCCAAGACAGCATGGCATGGTGAGAGGCAACAGTTCAAGGTGGTAGGAGACAGCAAAAACAACAAAAGCAAAAGGCCAGGGTGAAACAAGTCTCTTTTCCACCCTTGTACTGTATGCAGGTTATCCACCCCAGGGTGAATGCAGTACTCACACTATCTCCACATCCTCTCTTGCACAGGCTCAGGATGTTTACAAAGGACAGACCCTAGTCCCCTGCTGAGTCACTTAAACTTCTAAACTTCTCAAGCTGACACAACAAAAAATATCCTAAAGTTTTAAGGGCATGTTCTTTACACCCTAGGATGTAGAATGGCTGAGTTACTTAGTTAAGCTTCTAGATTTCTCAAGTTGACACAATTTATCAACTATTACACCTTGTGAATTCTTGGATTTATAGGCCTACATATGTTTGCAAAGTGGTTGTTAATCTTTTGATTATGGCAGTGACCACTGTGATTTCCCCTTTTTCATATTCTTGATATGCAAGGTATAATTTTAATTCTTTTCCATTCACTTAACCTTCCTTTACTGGCTAGTATGTACTCTATTTTGGAGAAAGTTCCATTTGCTGTTGAAAACAATGTGTATTCTGTTATTGGGTAGAATAGTCTATAAATATTTATTAAGTTGCTTTGTTTAAAATTTTGTTCAACTCTGATATTTCTTTCATTTTGTCAGATTCATCTACTTGTGGTAGTAGCGCATTCAACTGGTCTTTGACATCCTACATTACCTTTTCATTAAATTGGGTATACCACTGTTCATTGCATTTTGTCAGTAATTGGATTGCTGGAATGTTCTACTAGCCAATATGACATGATCTTTCGCTGTTTTGATCAGTTTTGGCTTGAAGTCTATAAAGGAAAGTTACACCTTTTTTTTCCAGGTTTGTGTTGCACAGAATATTGTTTTTCATCCTTTGGCTTTTGGTCTATGTGTTTCTTCTTAGGTTAAATGTGTTTCTTCTATACAGTATACTACTAGATTTTGTTTCTTGATTTGGACAGTCTAGATTGTGTTTCTTGATTTTTGACAGTCTCATGCCTTTTTACTGGAGAATGTACTGCTCACATTGAAAGTTATTTCTCATAGATAATGACTTGTTCCTTTTGCGACATTATTTTCTATTGCTCAGTCCTTATTTTCTCTTCTATTTAATACCTCATCCTACCAGGTAGGCTCATTCTATTACATCTTTTATCTTTGTTGGCTTCACTGTCTTTCTCTAGTGTATCTCTGAAAATTTTTTAGCATGCTGGTTTGTGGGTCATCAATTTATTTAGGTGTTCTTTATTATTTAAGTACTTCTCCAATGATTTTTGAAAGATAGTTTTGTAGACTATATCAGCTTGAGTTGAAAACTCTTTTCTCTTAGGGTATGGAACACTTTCAAGTTCCTTTTGTCTTTAAGGTTCAATTGAGAAGTTTGGTGTAATTCTAATGGGATTTCCTTTATAACTGATTCACTGCATTTCTCTAGTCACTTTTCAGATTCTGTTCTTATGTTGGACTTCCAAGATTTTGACTATGACGTGTAGTGGTAAAGTTCTTTTCTGTGACGAATTGGGGCTCTATATGCCACACTTCTCTGTATATTAATTTTTTTCCCTTTACTGGGAAAGTTTTCTATTTTTTCCCTTTACTGGGAAAGTTTTCTATTATTATTTCTATTAAAAGCAGGTGGGCTTTTTTATGCCATCTGTGCTTTCTTTGGATTTTTCATTAATTGTAATCTATCTAAGTCTTTTCATGGTCCCTTCCTATTTTTGAGAAATCTTTGTTTTACTGGTCACTAACTGCAAGCCTGTCTTCAATACCTGAGATCCAATCCTCATATTCGCCTAATCTGCTTTGAATACTTTCAATGGAGTTTTTATTGTCCTGGATATCTGCCTGAATCTGCTTTATGGATTCCATTCCTTTCCTATGCTTAGCTTCCATAATTTTCTTCAGCTCATCTATCTTCTTGTCTGTGTCTGCTCTGACATTGCTAAGCAGGGTATGTATTTTGGTAATCTCTGTAGTTATCTGAGAGGTTAGTTCTGATTTCATTGTTTGCATGACCTCATTCAGTTGCTTTTTTGGTAGCACATCAGAGAGACCTGGTGAGGAGGGCTCAGATTGTCCCACC
>PVLA01012926.1:0-40539 GCA_004027455.1 Hydrochoerus hydrochaeris | reverse complement strand
GTTCAAAAGGCTGTTATTTAATTTCCATGTATCCATGCAGGTTTTACAATTTCTTTTGCCCTTAATTTCCAATTTCAGTGCACTATGGTCAGATATTATGCATGGTATGATTTCAATACCTTTGCATTTACTTAAGAATGCTTTATGGGATAATATATGGTCTATTTTGGAGAATGTCCCATGTGCAGCTGAGAAGAATGTGTATTCTGATGTGGTTGGGTGGAACACCCTGTAAACGTCTACTAAGTCCAATTGCTCACAGGTATGATTCTGTTCTGTTATTTCTTCACTGACTTTTTGTCTAGTTGATCTATCTCTTGGTAACAATGGGCTATTAAGATCTCCTGTTATAATTGTGTTCTTGTGTATTTGGTTTTTCATGTCCATTAGTATCTGTCTTATATAGTTGGGTGCTCCTGTATTTGGTGCATATATATTTATAATTATTAGTTCTTCCCCTTGAATTTTTCCACTAACAAATATGCAGTGACCTTCTCTATCTCTTTTAATCACTTTAGCTTTGAAGTTCACATTGTCTGCAAATAAAATAGTACCCCTGCTTTTTTCTGGGGTCCTGTTGCATGGAATACTGTTTTCCATCCTTTGACTTTTAATCTATGAGTTTCCTTTTGGGTCAGATGTACTTCTTGTATACAGCATATTGTGGGATTCTGTTTCTTGATCCATTCTGTCTATCTATTTCTTTTTATAGGTGAATTGAGGCCATTTGTGTTGGCCTCAATTGGTGGTTTCTTTCTGTTGTTGTTTTGAGGATTGTGGTCATTTTTATCTCTTTCTAGTATGTCTTTCAGTTCTCGTTCTATGGTTGGTTTGGTGGACAGGAATTTCTTCAGTTGTTCTTTGTCATGGAAGTATCTTGTTTCTCCATTAAATTTGAATGAAAGTTTTGCTGGATACATCAGTCTGGGTTGAAGGTTGTTTTCTTTCAGGGCTTGAAATACCTCACTCCAACTCTTCTTGACTTGATGGTTTGTGCTGAAAATTCTGCCATGATTCTAATGGGCTTTCCTTGATAGGTGAGTTGTGTCTTTTCTCTGACAGCTTTTAGTATTCTGTTTTTATGCTGTATGTCTGAGCTCTTAATTATTATGTGTCTGGGTGTGGGTTTATGTTGATTGTGACTGTTTGGTGTCCTGTATGCCTCACTTATCTGCATATCAGATTCTTTCCCCTTGTTTGGGAAATTTTCTGCTATTATTTCTGTAAATACTTTACATATGTCATTTGCCTGGACTCCTGTATCTTCACTAATGCCCATTATTTTTATATTGTTGCTCTTGGCATCATCATGAAACTTCTGGATTGTCATTTCATGCTGCTTTGTTATTTTTAAAAGTTCTATCCTTTCCTGATCACTAAATGTGATCCTGTCCTCAAGGTCTGAAATCCTATCCTCAGCTTCCTTTAGGTGGTTTTGCACGCTTTCAACAGAGTTTTTTGTTTCTTGGATGTCTCTTTGAGTTTGTTTCATGAATTCTGCTTGTTTTCTATATTTTTCATTCAACGTTTCAATCAGTTTCCCATGCTCATGTACTTTTTTCTCTAGTTCTTTAGCTGCATTCAACAACTCCTTTACTAAAGTTGTTATTTCTGCCTTTACATGGGAGAGTATTTCTAATTTGATTTCCTCTATAGCCTGATGGAGTTGTTTTTTTATTTCACTTGCTATCTTTTCAGAGATTCCTGGTGTGTTACTTTTGGGATCCTCTACTTCAGTGTCTCCTATACTTGCTTCTGGTGAACTATATGTTTGAGACTGCGTTTTGCTTTTTCATTTTGTCATTTTTTAACTCTGCCTGGTGTTTTCTTTGTGTAGGAGGGGATCACACACACTCTTTTCAGACATACCAAAGTCTTACAGTTAGTTAGAGGGGGTTTTACTACTGGCCCCATTTATCCCCTGTACACCTCTATTTTAGGGGTATACTTACCACACTGATACAGTCAATCTGGTGTAGTCCAAAGTTTGCCACCTGGGAGCAAAGTTCAAAATTTTCTCACACTATCTGGATACCACTGAGATCTTCTGATATTCCAGGTGAGAGGGTGGGCCAATCTGTAGCAGTCCAGGGCAGTTTTCAATCTTTGGTGGGCCTCCTCACTGTTCCCAGTGGTAGGGCATGCCCACAGGAGATGTTCTAGGTAGCCTACCTCTGAGGCGGGCTTGTGCTGAGTTGCAGGTGGCAGGGCAGGCTCTAGGTGGAGCTTCCAGGCAGCTTACCCCTGATGCAGGCTTCAGCGGAGTTCCTGTTGGCAGGGTGGGCCCACGGTGGAGGTTCTTGGCAGCCTACCCCTGATGTATGCTTTCACTAAGTTCCCGGTGGCAGATTGGGCCCATGGTGGAGGTTCCGGGCCAGAAATTGTTTTCTTTCAGGGTTTGAAACACTTTACTTCTCTTCTTGACTTAATGGTTTATGTTGATAAGTCTGCTGTGAATCTGATTGGTTTTCCTTGATTGGTGATTTGTTTCTTTTCTCTAACAGCTTTTAATACTCTGTGCTTGTGTTGTATTTCTGGGATCTTGATTATTATATGTGTGGGTGTAGATTTACTTTGATTATGACTAGTTAAAGTCTTATATGCCTCACTTATCTGCGCACCACATTCATTTCTCACGTTTGGGAAGTTTTCTGCTATTACTTCTGTAAATAGCCTTTTAATTTTCATTTGCTTCTTCACTGACACCTATCATTCTTAAATCATGCTTCTTTGCATCATCTTGCAACCATTGAATTGTTGCTTCCTGATTCCTTGTTATTATTTATTTATTTTTGGTACAAGGGATCAAACTCATGACCTCGTGCTTGCCAGGCAGGCACATAAGCCACTGAGCTAAATCCCCAGCCCAATTCCTTGTTATTTTTAAGAGATGTTCCCTTTTATGATTACTAGCTACAATCTTATCTTCAAGGTTTTAAAATCTATCTTCAGTCCCTTTCAAGCAGTTTTGCCAGCTTTCTATTGACTTTTCCTGGATCTCTCTTTGAATCTGTTTCATATATTGTAATTGCTTTCTATATGCATTCAAGGTTTCCATCATTTTCCTATACATCTCCTTTTTTAATCTATGTTTACTTTAGACATGCTGAGCAATTCTTTCAGTATGTTTCTGATTTTTTCTTTTACCTGAAACATTATTTCTGATTTGACTGTTTTTACAATCTCATGAAGTTGTTTTTCTTTCAGTTGCTATCCTCTCAGAGATTTCAGGTGTGTAACTTCTATTTGCTTCCACAACTGTATCTCCCAGACTTATTCTGTGTGGGCTAGAGGTCTGAGAATGCCTTTTGCTCCTTCTTGACATCCTCCTGGGTTCCTCCCAACAAGCTCGTTGTGTGGCCCCAGGCATTTCCCACATTGGCTGCCTCTTTGTGGTGTAGGAGGATGGGACAGGCACCTGGGTTTCTCTAACCCAGATTACAGGGAGGTAATAGGGTGTGGAGCAGGCTTCTCCAGACCTGTGCACTACACTGGGGCTTCCCTGATAATCAAGAGTGCTTGGAGGTAGGGATGCTTCTCTCAGCCTGTGTCCACACTGGGACTCCCACAATGATGGCAGGCACACTAGGGTGTGTTTGTCTGGCTCTACTGGTGGGTGATGGCTGCCTGAAAGAATCACAGGCTTCCAATGGTGGCCTACAGTTGCACAGAGCTTACCTGGTTGTGTGTCCCTGCTTCTGTTGGCTGCCCACAAGAAGGAGCCTTCTGGTTGTAGCACCTGGCAGGCAGAGGTGAATCTGCTGTCTATCTCTGCCTGTGCTGGCCACCTTCTGTCTGCCCCACTCAGTGAGCCCTCTCTGCCACTATCTGGCTTGACAGTGTCTCTTGGAGTGCATGCAAGGGCAGGGCTGGCCCTCTACCTCCCTAGCTGGTTAACAGCAGGGAGCCCCCACACAAGGGGATGGGGCTGGCCGCAGCCTCCAGGCCAAGCTGGTTACCTGTGGGGAACCTCAGATATGGTTGTTGGAATGTGCACAGGGGTGGGGCTCAATCCAAGCAAGTTACACCCTTCTACTCCCAGCTAGGAGCTGCTGGAGTGAGCCTACTGCAGTTCTGGTTTCGGGCTTACCCAGCCTGACTCCAAAATGGCTCCACAACCACTCACTCCAGCGGGAGAACTGAGCCCTCTGCACTCACTGCCAACCAGTGAAGTCCTCTGGGTCTGCTGCTCCCTTTTACTGCCGTGTCTCTTTGCAGGCTTACCAGCCACCACCTTCACCATGACCATGTGTCCTCAGGTTCTAACAGCTCTTCTCACACAGTGGGTTCAGCTCCAGGTTGAAGGCTCCACCAGCTACCACCTTCTTCTTCATTTAAGTTTTTCTTTTTCACTCTCTCTGTGGGCTTCAATTCTCACTTTAGTTTCTTCCTGGGTCCAGGGGACCCACTTCCTTCCTTCTTGTCTTCCCCAAAATGCTGTATTCCAGCATCTGGACTGTTTCTCTCAGAGGCTGTTTACTCTGCTGCTGAATGCTCCACTATTTTCCTGGAAGTCCTTGATTGTTTTTGCTTCTTTATTTTTCTAGGATTTTTTCTCCTTAAAATTAAAAAAAAATTGTGCAGTTCCTTAGATATGACTATGCATCTGGGATATGCTATATTTCCCAAAAAATTATAAGATCAAATAAATGCAGGATTAACAAGTGTTAGAGAGACTGAAATTATATTTAGGGAAAGAGCTATTTCTATTTTTCTTTAAATTGCCTTTAAATTTGTTCTAGTGCAAGTACATTTTAGTTTGAATTCAAACATCAGTTTGCATTCCAAGGGATTTTTAAAGCTCTTCACTAATTGTAAATTGTCTTTCATGCTTTGATATTTCAGATCCCAGGATTAGTAACTTTTACTAGGGTAGTTGGATTTAGACATTGCCATTAAAATTTTATGCTTATACATAAAAGTACTTAGGACTATGACTTTCATACTGTAGTAAGATGTATACATTCCTTGTTAGCTTACAGAAGCCATGATCTGTGTTTCTGCTTCCCAATACCTCCATTTTTCCTTTTCAGAATGTTCTTAAGTATATTTAACTAATAACCAAGTTGTAATTTCAGAAGAAAGAAACTTCAGCTTCTAAAATGCAATGTCTGGTATAGATATCCTCGTCATTGATCAGTCAAAATTAAATAATTTTATTAGATGGTTAAATGAAGTCATGATAGTTTTTATCCAATTGCTGATTAGTGTAGACAACACCCTCAACATTGTAGACACACATATTTACTTCCCAGCCTGCACAGTATGTCTCTGTGTCCATTCAAGCATTTATGTCTATGAAAAGTCTTGTGGGAACAATTTTTACTCTGATAGAGATTAGGGGACTCTATGGACATATGTTACAACATCGGAACAATGAGAGGGATGGTGAAGACTATTTTCATCTCAAGATACTTTCATCTCCTGGTTTTTCAGCCAAGGAGAGAATCTACAGAAAGGAAGATTGTGAGAGGAGTCCCAGGGGAAGAATGAGGCTCAGGACTGAGCTGGGACTCCCAGCCCATACCAAACCTGTGTCTCAGAGAGCTCTGCCCTGTTCTAGAATTTAGATGCTAAAAACCCTAGCAAGGCACAAATTGCCATTCCTCAGTACAAGTAGGTATTGGTGATCTCATGATTGGAAGTCCTAGTGCATTCAGCCTTTTGCCAAGGATCTGGGACTTTGTTAATGTTCTCAAGATGAGGCTGGAAACCTTTGCCTGTAAGACCCCAAACAGTAAATAGTTTTAGTTTTCATGTCACATGTTCATCTTGGTCACTTTGTTGCTGCTCCTTCCTCTTTTTCCTTCTCTGCCTCCGCTTCTTGCTCTTTAAATAAGTTTATAAAAAGAAAACAATTTTAGGCTGCAAGCTGTACAAAAAGAAACTATGTCTAGATTTGGCCAACAGTTCCTGGTTTCCCAATTCCTGTTCTATAAGGTTAGCAAGGAGTAAGAGATGACCTGGAAAAAGGGGCATCGCATTAGCTAACCATTGTTAAAACCTATTCTCTGATCCCATAACTTGACAAAACTAAGAACTACTTTCTACTCCCATCCTAATTTGATGTGGAGGTGGGGTGGAATGGAGGTAGAAGAATTGGCCTTGCACTATCCCCTTAGCCATTTAGGTCACCACATTTACTACCATCTAGAATCTCCAAGTGGTCCATGAAATGCTTTCTATTGAGCTAATAGAGAGTGGAAAGCAAAAGAAGAGGTCAGGTCTGATGGCCTACACCTGTAATTCCAGTACTCTGGGAGGCTGAAGCAGAAAGATTGAGAGTTTGAGCCCAGCCTGGGCAACTTAGCAAGACCCTGCCTCAAATTAAACAAACAAAATAAAAAATAAAGCTGGGGATGTCAATCAGTGCAAAGGTTCTGAGTTCAATCTTCAGTACTGCACATAATAATGGTAATAATAATAAATAATAAATGAAGGGGCTATTAAAACAGATGACAGCCACTAGGTATATAAATGTACATCACTGAACTCAGTCTCTTGACCCCATAGAAAGGGCTGAAAATGTAATCAGTGGGAACCAGAAGAAACCATGGATATTAGTGATTAAAGCAATCTCCAGAAAACAGTATCTAGTGACTTGTAGAATTTGGAATTCCTGACAGCTAACTAGCGGGCTACCTAGCTAAATTCATAAAATGAATAAATTACGTGTATATTGAAGCCAAAATGTTGGAAAGTCATAGTCTCCCACTTGGCAGTTTCCAACAGCAATTTTTTTCAATCTAGAATGGCATTTGTGGCCATGTTGAGATTTTTTTAAAATACCAATATTATTTATTTTGAGCAGGGTATAAATGAAAGTTTAATTATTTTTCTAGTTCTGTATTTAAAACAGATTGTTTCATGTACTAATCATTCCTTCAGTGGTTAGGATATTTTGTTTACAATTTGTGTCTTTACACATAGATATTTTAATTTTAATTTATCTTAGTGAAGAGCAAATGACCTTTGTTCAACCTTATTTATTTTGATGTAAATTGTACTGAAGTAACTTTCATTAATATTACTTGGGGATTTCAGCAACTATAGCAGAAATTTATACTTATAACAGCATAGTTAAAGTAGAATGCTCTGTGTAAGCATTTGCTGGTAGTAGCAACCCATAAATCAGTACAATTATCTAGAATGTTCATGTTCTCTTGAGGAGAAAAAGGTATGCAAGTCAACATTTCCACAGTGTTATATCATATAGATATATTAGTTACCGCCTTTGATTTTTCAAGAGCCAAGAATATACTTCCAGCTAGTAGTTATCTTGCATTAGTGGTGTTTTTCTGTGAACCACAATAAACATGTAAATCACAAATCCATAAAGCATTGTTTGGGCATAGTGGCACATACATGTATTGCTAGCTACTCAGGAGGCGGAAGCGGGAGGGTTGCAAGTTCAAGGCCAGTCTGTCTCAAAATAAAAAATAAAAAGAGCTGTGCATATAACTCTGTGGTAGAGTCTCCTTGTGTTCAATACTCAAAATTTAAAAAAAAATGGAGCTTTCACACAAAGAATGATGAAGCTCAATATCTGCATCTCACAAGTTTTTCTTTAACACACGTTTCTTAGACATCCCTGTAGTCAAAAGTTCTTTTGGCTCCAGAGTTCAATGCCCATGCAAAATACCCCAGGAGGTGCCCCTACAGGTCTCTAAAAATCATTACAAGTAGGTAGTGTTTAAGATATCGGACTGGTAGTCATAAGCTACATCTAACAACCAAATCTTACAGAAGAATAGAAATAAAAATGCACACCTCATTTCATGGTTGGTATTACTAGTTTTAGCATTTTTAGCACATTTTAAAAAGATATGTACATGTACCAAGTACCAAAAATGAATGTATTTATCATGTATTGCAAATATATACAAATAAAAACTTTAAAAACTATTATTATATGTGTTTATGTTCTGTCTCCATTCTTAATTCACCATTCCTCTTTGAAAAGTCATTCACATAAATCAAGTTCAACTTTTACAAATGTAGCCTGGAGCCTCTGTTAAAATGAAATGAAATTTCTTCTTAATTTCTGCTCTCTATCCTGGCCTTTAACTTTTGTAGATGATTACGTGTTTTACGATAGGGGAGATAAAGATTTCAATTTATTTTTTGGCTGAACTTGGTAGACTGTGTTATTTTTATAAGAATTTGCTGCCCATGCCTATGAAAGAATTACATCGCATACCATCCCATTGGCATCAAACTTGGCAAAGAGAACTACAAGGGTCTCTGTACTTCTACAAAATATAGAAATAGCAAAATAGACTTGGAAAAGAGTCATATCATGTGACATGCTAACTTTATTCTTTAAGATGAGTTTTCAGGGATGTTCTGGAAATTTCTGAAAAACTTTTATTTATCTACAACCTCCAATTAAAAGCCTACAAGGAACTCTGCTGTGAACCCCTTCACAGTAAAGATAATGTAAATTCTCCCTAAATAGATTTATAAATTTAGTGCTATTACATTTTTCAGTAGGTTTATGTAGATGTATATATGTAAGTTAACAAATTGATTCTAAAATGTACAGAAATGGAAAAGAAGCTAAAGAAAACAGATGCCCTTTTAAAAAAATATAGGTAGAAGTCTTACAGTTTCAGATCTGCTGGTTTATTATACAGCTGCAGTGGTAAAGAATAGTAAATAGGTCAGTGAAATGAAGTAGAAAATCCAAAGTAGACACATACATATGCAATCAAAACTATAATAAAAGTACCACTGATAATCAGCAAATAATTTTTTCAACAAATGGTACCATCAAGCTCATATCCATATGAAAAAGTTTATTGAACTCCACGCTATGTTACACATAATAATTCCTAGATCTTATTGTGAAACATGAATGTTTAGAAGGAAACAGTACATCATTTCATGACCAGAATTATGCAGATTTCTAACCAGAACAAAAGGTATACAACAAAAAGAGGAAGACTGATAAATTATATTTTGTTAAATTAAGAAAGTCTGTCCTTAAGACACTGTGTAGAGGATGAAATGTGAAGTCAAATCTGGGTATTGTAACCAATGGTAGAGAAGTTGCCAACCTCCAGAAAAGCTCTTAGTTCTGTCTATGGCACATAAGTACACACACACAAAGTGGGCAAGACAGACATCCAGTCTGACAACTTTCCCTACAGTTTTCACACTGATCCCCACAGTCACATGGTGAAGCATTGATTTGATATTTTGCAGGCTTATTATGTTTGTCTCTAACACTGATTCTTTTATGTGTGATTACTTTTGATTTCCTATAATTTTTTTTTTTTGCTTCTGCTGTCCTCCTTTACATACTTGTCTTCATTTCTCACCTGTTTTTCTATTATTTCATGTTTTCTTCAGATATGTTCCAACTATTTCTATTGTTGTTTCTAAAAAAATATTCTAAACTATGTCTATCTCTCAGTAATTAGCATTTAGATATATCTGTAAACTTTTTTCACTCATCTAATTTGGAAAATGGAGCCATCAAACCAGGACAAAATGAAATATCTCTTGGGTCATTTCCTATCCAATGACTACTTGAAGATATTGTGCCTTGAGAGGAACCTTGAAAGGAAAACCTTTGTGCTCCATTCATGATACTTATCATAATCCTATGTGATTTTATTAAGTTACAACCAGATTTTATGCCCTCTCTGGCCAAGATTTCAGACAGTGTTCCTTTTTCAACATGGTTTCTGCTTTCTATTGAGGAGGAAAAAGCATTTCCTTAGGCAACCACATATCCCAGAATGCACTTAGCTTTTGTTCCTCTAACCTTCCATGTTGCCAGTTGGGAGCTATGGTCCCTGAATGATACACAGACAACTGCTAGGATCACATAGTTTTCAGTCATAGGAAACATAAACCACTTCCGATGTATTTTAAGCAGACACTGGTTTAATGTAGGGTATATGATGCTTACAAAAATCACTAATCAAAAATCCAGGAATGAGTCCAATGTACTGACCTACAAGGGAATTACAATCCTTACCACAATTAGGAAGAAGGGCAAGGAAAGAAGCCATCTCTGAAACTACGACCCAAGGAAAAGCTGTGATTTAGAGAATAAAATGCCAGTGTTTCCACAACCACCTCTTGACACTCACAAAGTCTGTTAACAGAATAAAATACAAAGTTAAGCCACCAGAGCTGTTTCTGCCTTCCTCTCCCGAGCTATGATCTAGGAATGACTTTGGTAAATTATTTTCCCCGGGCCAATCCAGGCAGTGTACAGCCACATCCCACATACCTATTGCCTGTGGCTGTTTTCACTCTACTGGCAGAATTGAATTGTTGCAACAGAGTTTATACATGGCCTCTTATTTGAAGAAACCTAAAATATATACTCTCTGACTCTTTCTAGAAACTGACACCTAAATATTAGTCTAGAAGTCAGTGGTTAGAAGGCTGTTTTAGAAATTTAAAAAACACTATGCAAACATGCAATGTCATCTGCCAGAAATAACACCCAAAGCAGCAGGGAGACTTCTGCCCTCTCTGTTCAGGTGTTTTCATAACATTCAGAACCTAATTCATGCTCTCAACCTCACTTTCAGTGCAATCTAAAACATGAAGTGTTAACTTTTCATCTGGTGGCTCCTGTGACCCACATGTTACAGTTAGTCCCCAGCCCATGTTGCTATGGAAAGACAGTAGACCTTTGCCTGGCTGGGGAGGGGTTGTGGAAGCTCTTTAGGATCACTGAAGGCAAGCTCTTACAGGGTGCATGGCCTTTTGCCTGTGCTCACTCTCTTTTACTTTCCATCCGTGAGCGAAGCAGTTTTGCTTTGCACTGTGTCCCTTTCATGATGTGCTAAATTCCTTCCTAAAAGAAACCGACCACCAAATCATGAATCAAAGCCTCTAAAACTGTGGACCAAATGGTTCATGATCCTTAGGAAGTATGTGGGTGCATTTGTTTGATCTTTTGTCTTGAGGTCTGGCCCACAGCAGCAGTGTCTGTCTCCTCTACAGTTGTAAGGTATCTGGTTTTCTGCACTGGCTCCTTCCAGGGCCCAGTGCTGACTGTCTTTAATATTCCTGTTTAGCTGCCTATAACATAATGACTGAAAGTCAGAGTTTATTTGGTAGCCATAATTTCTTCTCTTTTCTTTTTTTTTTTTACTTTTTTCCTATTGTATGTAAAATAATGGCACTCTTTATATTTGAAGATTGAGTATAAGAACCACTGTTTACCATCATAGAAGGCACTTCTCAAAACAGCCTTTTAACCTCTGAATGAGTTAGCTTTTCTAAAAGTGTGATCATTGTGTCCTCAGTATGCTGTTTCATCATTCTCTAAGGACAGCTTTTGAAGGGCAATAAGAAACAGTACAATTAGGGAATTCCTTAAGGTTCAGCACATCACTGGCTTTTATTATTTTTTTTTTTTTGCTAGAAAATACACCCCTCAGTTAGAAACAATATTATGTGACAGTCTGATATTGGAATGGGGCATTGACCAAGCCCATGCCTTTTGATGCCAGTTGGATATAGGCAGAAAAGTTTAAACCAACCAGAGAATAAGTGTTTCCCAGGAAGAACAAAGCAATCTGATAGATACAGCCCAAAGAAACCACATTTGTCCCAGATATTTTCCAGTATCTCTGGATTATACACTGGCACACTGTGTATAGTATTAGTTCCTATTTCAGGAAATTAAATGTTTAGCAGTATCCTTAAACAGACTCACTTTGGGGAAGGGGACACTGCATGTATTCCATACCCTGAGCCTCTTGAGCAAGCACTGGGCTCCTTAGGGACATGCATCCTACTGACATGCATGAGTCCTAGTCATTTCATTTAGGTTCCCATATTGTGATTTTATTAAATCAGTGGCATGATGAAACATTATAAATGTCACAATTATTGTAACACCAGTCTACCAACCTGTAGTTAACTAGTGCCTTCTGTCAAGTGTGTTTTGCATGGGAAGGAAATTGCCAAATCCCTAGGATAGTGGTTTCATTGCAGCCTTGAAGACAAAGGAGATGTTGTTTTTAGACACTTAAATTGGGCTACTGACAAAGAGAATTTTGCTCCCACGTCTGAAGAGCTGCTTCAGAAGCAATACTCTAGTAAATACAGATCACACTGTTTGTACTCTCAAGAGATTTTATAAGTTGTGACACACTGTTCTTGGGCTTCAAAATTAGAGTTTTGGCCTTCATTTTTAAGTATAAAATATATAGACTATTTTTGCCTTGATATCTTCACTCTGAAATCAACTGTCTGCTTCACAATTTCCTTTTAAAATCCTAACACAGTACTTTCAGCCAAACACATTCAATATCCAGCACATACCATACGCCCAATTTCAAAGCAGTGGGGTTTTTTTCATAGCAAGTTACAAAATAATTTAGAGAGTTATTATAGTAAAAGAAATATTTCAGAGTGATATTGATAAATGTAACACCATATTTTACTACATTGAACTTATTTCCAATTTAGTGGTTCTTTACTCTGAAATAAGATAGATTTTATGAAAGTATCATTAGAAAGAGTTTATGATTTAATGAGGAAAAAAGTAAACTTCATGTACTGATTTTGATGTTGTGGCAGTAAGATCCAAGTTTTTTCATCATACTGTACAAAATAGTTTATTTAGTTAGCTTATGACTAAGGCTAGTGGAAGCTAAGGAAAGAGCCTCAGATAAGAGTGAGGGGACAAGTTGCACTGATAAAAATGAGAAGAGACAGTGAATTAAGGCTTTGGACTATCAATGGACTTCCTCAACGAATGCAGCCCACACTATACTAAAGGAAGGTGCACTCTAAGTTCTTGAATTTCTAGGAAATTATAATGCAAATTAACCAGTGCCTCCTGAGATCCCAGTTTCCTGTAAACCCTACTTGTCAAAGAACTGGATTTAAAAGACTTAGTTCTAATGGATCATTTTAAATCCACAGAGCCACTCATGAGAGGTGACCACTAAACAACTGAGAAATCCTATTTTTATATAATTATATCACCTTATTTGCTGTTAGGTTTTTCTGGCACAATAGAGAAACAAAAAGAAAGGAAAAAGATGACTTTACCAAGGACATGGAGAGGAGCACACAGCTCATGGGGCTGGGCTTTCTCCTCTGCCCAGCACAGAGCGGACTGACGGTTACATGACTTCTGGCCCAAAGCGGTGTTTGGGGAAGGCATTGAGCACACATGAGGAACTGACTGGAATTCTCTTCCATAGTGCAACGTGGGAAAGGAAAGAAGAAGCTGTAAACAGGGCTGAAGGAGGAGGAGGAAATGGTCATTAGGGTAAGTGTCTTTTTTTTGCTTTGGCCTTCTGCCATGTTAGACCACTGCCATAATATTCAGTTATTTATACTAAGGCAGAAATCTTTCATTTGGGATCCCTCTGTAAGAGGAATTTTCCCTAGTTAAAAGTACATGGTCTATGCTGCTCATCTCCTCCCAATATTCTGGGAATTGAGCCATTATAGTTAAAGCTGCCTAGATTAAATTCAGACAAGGATTAAGCTGACTAGAAAACCTGGGTTGCGAGGTAGAAACAGCCCCCTCCCATGTTTAAGGAATTTATGGAGTGTACCTTTCCTGGGCATCTGCTGCCCATATTAGGAAGCGCCCTCCCCTGCCCAACTCTAGACCACCCTATAGTCACCCCCTCCAATGAATGTAGAAAGCCATTTAAACTAACCAGTGCCATCTGCTTCTGTGACCACACTTGCAAAGACCCCTCCTCCCTTTGTTCGGTAATTTAAAAGCCATGCTCTGGCACACCTCGTGGCTCTCTGTTCCTGCGTGTTCAGTGAGCCCCACGCATGCTTGGACAATAAAGACCCCTTGCCAATTGCATGAGAAGGCGTCTGTTGGCTTCTTTCTACACGCAGCAGGCGTCTTGACCCTCACACCTCCTGGAAATTAGGATCTATTCTCTTCCTTATTTGCAATGAAACTCTCCTAGGCTCCTCGAGTTCACAGCTTCTTTCCTTCCTCAGTGTTTGCAGAACCACAGGCCCGGTACACATGGTATTAAATGCTAATAACTAACTGTCAAGGGATGAGAAAAATATTATTTTAGGGGTAATATTTAGAGGAACTGAGAGTGGAGGTAGTTTTGCTGTAATTTAAATGAATTTGCCTATCTTTCAACAAGAAATGTAATGGAGCTCACCCCTTTGAGAGTTACCGCTGGCAGAGCAACTTTTACTTCCCTTCCTTTGGCTGGGGATTCTAAATTCTAATAAAACCACACCTAAATGATGAAAATGTCAAGTGTTACATAATCTTTCTTTACATTTACATAACCTGGAAGATCTGATGACCTCCAGATAATATCAGAAGGTGAAATGCCTCTCTTCTTTAATTCTGTGCATCAGATAACACAGAGCATGTAAACTGTTATGCTATCTAACTTACAGAAAGATAGTTGTAACTAGACCTGGGAAATCAGTCAATTTTTTGGCCAAGGGAAAAATAAAAAGGAAATATACACTGTGGATGAAAAAGAACCCACTCATTATGTAGTCTTCCTGCTCATTCTTCCTTAGTCCTCCTTTTTCTCCCTGTAAAAATCCGTTTATGAACCTATGTCCCACCTCAAGATGGAGCTTTGAGGGTGATAGCCGCTCCATTTTCTCAGGGGCAGCTCTTGAATAAACCTTTGATTTCCTTCCCACCAACTCTTGTTCAAAGTATTGGCTGTCAGTAGTGAGACTTTGGTTCTCACTACAGATACAAAAGATAATCCATATTCTGCATTAGTCACAGTGGCCTAGGGTGACCATTTAGGAAGCCTCCTGTCCTTATGTTATAAGCATCTGAGAGTTAAAAATATTATAGGCAGTCAGATAGGGCTGGACCCTTGAAGGAGCCAGTGCAGAAGATCAGATGTCTTGTAACCTTGAAGGAGACAGACAACTCAGCTGTGGGGCAGACCTCAAAACAAAAGATAAAAGAAATGTAACCACACCCTAAGTATAAACATCAGGGATCAATATTCTAAATAGGTATGGATCATCCTGAGGAAGCCAGGAATCACCATCCCAAACCCCAACAGGAAGACTCACTGCTTTTAAGCATGTCCACTTGCCATGTGACTCATTTTCCCATTTGCCCCCAATTTAATCAATTTTACTTGAGTAATTACATTCAAAATCGTATTGGTTGACTATAGTTCTGTCCCACCTCATGCCTGCCTGCCTGCCTGCCTGCCTTTAGAGTTCCCATTTTTCCCCACCTTGGACCTGCCTCACCCCACAGTCTTGCTCTATAAAAATCCCTGGATAAGGCGGGGGTCTTTTGCAACCTACTCAGGACCCCTTCAGGCTCTCTTGTACAAAATCTTTCTTTCTCTCAATAAATATATTCTGCTTTTAACCTCCATTGTTCCTAAAATTCTTTCTTCAACTTTAGAGGACATGAAGTGGTATCAGACATCTAGTCGGTTGGGAGTTTCTTTCCCCTGTATCACTTATATTCACTTCCTAGAGCCATTCAGTTCTTCTTTTTCACTTTGCTTTACTTCCCTTCTGTGTTTTGCTACATACCATTAGCAATAAATTCAGCATCGTAATTCAGGTCATTTCCATCCAATCTGGAAAAACTAACCTCTTCAAAACACTGCATGATAGAATGATTTTATATCCTTTAACTTATCATTTAGAAACTTTTCAAATTCTCACATCGCTTCATAAGAATTAATTTTGTTATCTATTCCTTGATTTTTGTTAATAGTGCAAATTATATGTCACACTTCTTTTTCTTAGCAGCTTGGGATGTAATTTATTTACGACAAAATTCATTATTTTAAAACACACAATTTGTGCTTTTTAGGGTGACCATCCATATCAGTAACTACTTTGTCCATCCTACCTTGCATTGAGCAGACACTTCACTACAGGTCACAAGTGCTCATTTCAGGAGTGACTTTGTTAGCAGTGTCACATTTTTCAGTGGCAGTTGATCTCTGTTTTTAAACCTCAGACTTGTTCAATCAACCAATCTCAGATTTCCATTCACTAGGAAGTTTCAAAGGAGGTTGGATTAGGGTGTGTGTGTGTGTGTGTGTGTGTGTGTGTGTGTGTATTAAAGATGTGATCTTGGCATTGAGGATGTGGATAATGGAACCCCAGCCTGGGTGGTGCCAGTCAATAGTTCACAGCCTGGAAGGAATACAAAGGTAGAAAGGGAAGGCAGGGGAGCAAACCCTCCTGTCTGCTTTGCTATGGACTGTTTCTCCCCTGGGATGCCCCTCTACGATGCCACCCTGCCATGGAGCCAGCCAACTATAGACTGAAACCTCTACAAAACGTGAACCAAAATAAACCTTTTCTCCTTTAACTCTGGGTATTGAGTATTTTGTCTCAGCAATGAGAAAAGTAACTTAGACACTCCCTGAAGTATAAAGAAACTAAAAACCTAAAGGGAATTTAGAAAGTTATTTGGTCTCTTTTCTTGTTGTTATCGGGAGGTGGGCTAAATTCAGATGTGCATAATTGATTTTTTAAAAATTTCTCATCAACTAAACTAAAGTTAGCTTCCTATACCTCCATTTTCTTTTAGTGATGGCAGAAATCTTAATCATGCTGGTGCACATTAAATTCAGTCTTTATTGAATTTAAAATGCAATTTAAATTCTGTTAATTCAAGAATGTTTGCTCCTCTATTCTCTTCCATTCCTTTAAGGGAGAAAACATTTATATATTATTAAGGCTGCAAGAGAAAGTTTCCATCTACCCATGGGTATTTTGTGTCCTTGTTGGCCTTCACCATATAAAAACCGCATTAGTCTTGAGTTATTGGCATTCATCCTTTCTGCCATCTATTTCTGGATTTTGTAGTATTGCTTTGCTCATCTGTTGATAGAACAGGATTCACATATTCCTCAGTCCAGCTTCAAAGCCTATCCTGTGTGGCCTGTCTCGTTGCTGAGATAAAATACCTAACACCCAAAGTTGGAAGAGGAAAAGTTTATTTAGCTCATAGTTTGTAGAGGATCCAGTCCATAACTGGCAGTCTCCAAGGCAGAGTGGTGTGGCAGAGGGGCATCACAAAGGAGAAATAGTTCATGGTGAAGCAGAATAATCTTCCCCCAAAATATGCTACTTTTGCATGAGAATTACTGAGCTGAAGACAATTAAGAAGATGCAGTTGCAATAAAGTTCTGTGTCCTCTTTCCATGTATTTGCCTAAAAACAAGACACACAAGACAGAAGGCTTACTGATCTTCATCTACTAGAAAGACAAAGGTTAACTACTGAAGAAGACTTTAGACCTTATTGACCTGGAGTTGAGTAGACCAAAAGAAACCCCACTAACAACATTTAACTAGCTACCCTATTTCTGCCATTTTTTTCTTTTGCCATAAGTTACCATCATTAGAGACTGAAAGTCTTTCTTCTTTGTCTTGTCGGTTCTCTAAAAATTTATTCCTCATTGCTGAAGATGGTATGTAAATTAGAATTCAAAATCCATTTGAGAATTATTTTCCGAGTACTGCATCTGTATAAGGGGAGATGAACTATACAGTGAATGTTTAAATAAAAAAATTATTACAGTGAAAGATACCTTCCCATTAATTTCTCCTCAAAATCTCCCTTTCTCTGCATACTTGGAACATGCTTATCCTATCATTTGTTTCACTTTTGGAAAAAGTTCTGAAAGTCTTCTTTCATGAGTGTCCTTACAAAGTGTAATTATAACACCTGCTGCTGAGTGCAATCCAATGGAAAGCCAGGCACATAAAAACATTACATGTGCTCCCTGCCCAAC
Organism: Hydrochoerus hydrochaeris; assembly: GCA_004027455.1. Taxonomy (NCBI): domain Eukaryota; kingdom Metazoa; phylum Chordata; class Mammalia; order Rodentia; family Hydrochaeridae; genus Hydrochoerus; species Hydrochoerus hydrochaeris. Next base: position 22,805 of record PVLA01012926.1, on the reverse strand, counting down.
TTATTCACCAGATCTGGCACTGTGCAACTTCTAGATCTTCCCCTAAATTAAAATGACCATAAAAGGTAAACTTTTTTTTCTTTCTGGTACCGGGGATTGAACTCACGACCATGCACTGGCAAGGCAGGCACTTATGTAGCTGAGCTAAATCCCCAGCCCCAAAGGTAAACATTTGAGTTGATTCAGGATACCAAGACAGCCACAGCACCTTTGCTATCTGTATTTCTCAAAATACATTTTTGAGAAAACATGGAACTCATTCAGATGCTTATTCACACTGTTGGTCACATGGTAAGCCAATGGGTACAGAAGTAGTCCCCCACAACCACCTCCAAGAACTGCTTTAACACCCATTTTTACCCCACTATTATGGGAATACTCTTTGTAATTTCCCCTATCCATCAATCCAGATGAGAAATCTCTGCTTTCCTCTTCTGTCCTATGTCTCATGGCCAATGCCCGATCACCAAAGACAGATTAACCAGTGAAAAGTATAACAGATCCATTTAATCAGTGTTTTTCATGTCAAAAGAGCCTTTGGCAATGAAGATTCAAAGACCTGGAAAAATTGTTCATGATTATGCTTAGATTCAATGCAGAATGGACATCCATGTAGAAATGTGATTTGACAAAAAAAAAGATATAACCTAAGGGTAACAGGCTGAGTAGGAAGAGTCAGTAAGGCCTGTTTGCTCAGTTCTTCATGGTCTCTCTGTATAGCAGATCTCTGCTGGAATATGAGTCAACTGATCAAAGATTAAAGTGGGTCAAAGAGTCTCTTTAACGCCACCTCTTATACACAAAGTCAGGGAGAGGATTGAACCTGGGTTATACCTCAGCCAAACCTTGAGATGGGCAAAAGGAAGAGAATGTGCCAGTGCCCACAGGGAAACACTTTTGCTCTCATCTCCCTGTCTTCAAGATTTTTCCCCAGACCATATGGGATTTGCCTTATTTTTGTCACCAAAGGAGATCTGCATAATAGGAAGAATTAAATTATCTTGCCCCCTACTCACTTTCCAATCCAACACATGCATTGTCTATCCTAAGCTTTATCTTGGGATAATCAAAACCTTTGTTTTTGTATTCATTGATTTACTTTCAAAGTTCAAAATAATTTTTATTTTCTTATACCCTGAGACCATTCTTCCTGATATGCATTTTCTTAAAAAGTTATTTGAAATATTTAGACTATAGACCCCTCTCTTTTCAGGAATAATTGAAAAACTCTTAAGGTAATAAAAACCACTGCTTCAATGTGCAGATGGGCGAATGGGTAGATAAGGAATTACATCTGTGTAAAAAAAATAGGGAAAAGAGCTCCACATTTCACACCAATCCCCAAATATTCCTCTTGTTGGTTCTTTTCAAGGGTGGAAATATTTATCTTCATGTCTCGTCTGGCTTTCTAACTGCTTTATATGCAGTTCCAATTCTCCTTAGTATTTTTTAGGGCACTTGCGTACCTCAACCTCACTTGCTTCATTTTATTTGAATGGTGAATGTGGGGAGAAAGACTGAGAACATAGCCTTGTGACCACTGCAGAATCAATGTGTACATAGCAAAAGAGTAACTCTTTTATTCTGGTTGATATGCAGCCTGAACTTGTAGTGAAGAAAGACAGTGAGAATGAAATAGAAGACCAGGAGTCAGCAAAGTTAGCTGGGCAGGCAGGTGTGATCTATAAATTACAAAACACCAGGACACATGGACAGGACAGTTGCCAAAGCCCTGTGCCTTGTGTGGACTTCTCAGGAGAACTTGAGCAGGGCAGCTTGACCGCAGCCTGAGGAGTGGGAGACACAAAGAGATGGTCAGCCTGAGTTCTCTGCTACTGTGTTCTTTCTTACACAGCAGCCTGTCTTCACGCTATAGAGTGCATTTTTTTTTCCTTATGTTACTTGGCCCAAAGTCACTTTGCAGAGCTTGTTTCTTTTCCTACCTTTAGGAAATCTGAAACCTTGCTATCGTTTGCTTTGTCCTGGCTAATGCTGTGCTCATGACTGAAAGACCCTAGAAACCACCTCTAGGAGAGGTGGACCCAAATCTAGAACCCCAAATCTGGGAACAAAAAAGTGAAGGAAGATTTTGCAAACTTCATCTAAGTAATCTACTTGCTTTTCTTTAAGGAATGGGGAACAGTGTGGGAATCATTATTTTTACATCATTGTAAATCTCATCAAACATAACCGAATGCAAATTTTGACTGTTCTGGAAATATATTGTGCATCAGTCAGTCAACGATCTGCCAATCTCTTCTGAATCTTTTCAGAGACCCAAGTGAGAGGCTGGGTGTGTGGAGGTCACATTGGAAACTGCTTGCCATTCATAAGACTAGAAATTTTGCTTCTCATTTTTAGGAATGTTTGATAGCAAAGCTCCCCCCACGTAATTTGTTTCTTGGTGAAGTTAAAAATTCTGAAAACAATAATGCAGCCATTCTGAAAATAACATCAGAGGTCAGCTTCCCCCACTCGCCATCCTAACTCTAATGGTCTCCTTTGTGCTCTCTTAAATGGTAATTATCTCGCCCTGTCTCTGCACCTGACAGGAAAGAATTCAGCATTATGCGAAGAGAAATGCTTGCCACGACCTAGTTCTCATCCTCCACTGCATCACTTTCTCTCCTCAAAGCGCTGATTGATTTCAAAGAGCACTGCAGAGGGATCATGGCAATGTGGAGAGAATTAGAATTGGACCTAAGGTGCAGGAGTCACTGGTGCTAAAAATAGCTCACACTTCAGAAAGTTAATTACCACAAAGGAAAAAAGTTATTAAAATGTTTCATTAGAATCTCTGCAGCTTGGAGATTCTATTTTTAAATTTTTAAGGCATTACATATGCTAAATACAACGAGGTGTGAATCTTACTACCTACAGAAAAAATGGGGAGGAAAATGCAAAAACTTCCTTTAAAAAACAGTCATAAACAGAGTTGATTGCAACAGAATATAGTATTACAGTCAGCGACAAAGTCTGCTAATTGTCTTCAGTATAACCTCAAAGAATTTCATAGCTCATGTGTCTTTGGACTCCCACAAATTATTTTAAATATGAATCTTTTTAAAAATCTCTACCCTCGATTTGTGCTCTCATGACATTTGTTCTCACTATATACTACTCAATCACGTTAAATAATTGGTAATATCAAAATCAGATCATCTCTGGAAATACAGCACAACCTGGATAGAAATCCAGCAGCTCAATCAGAAACCTGAACATGTTCCTTGAATCCTTCTCTGCCCTCAAGTAAATCACCAGGTCCTGTCAATTTTGCCTCTTAAATAACATTCCAATTGCTCTACCTCTACCTCTACCTCTCTCCATCTCTGTGGTTACTGCCCTGATCTAAACTATCAAACTCTTGCCACAACTTCTTCAATAACCTCTATACGTTCCCTAACCTACTTGTGTACTTCCCTGATCTGTTCTCCATTTTATAATCAGTGTAATGCCATCTGATTATTTTAGTACTTGTGCCATCTGTTGGGTAAAGTATCCTCTGTAAAGTTTTAAGGAGCTTGTAAAAACCTCCTGCTGCCTGACTCTTCCTACTTGCTTTCTTTTACCCAACTCTCAAGACACCCAGGAAAACCACTACTATATATAAAAGCCACATTTCCTACAGTTGTTTATGGTGATCACTTCATGACAACCCTTCATTTAATGTCTTTACCTCTGATATGAGGGTATTAAATGATTGTTTTATTTTCTTGGCATGTAGCATAGTACATGGCCAATTAAGCAATAATTATTTATTGCATGAATGACCTAGCAAAAATTATACAGTGTTATGGAGCCTTTTTTTTTTCTGCCTCTAGGATGGAGCTCACAACCTCATGTTTACAGAGTGGGGCCTTAGCCAACTAAGCTAAACCCGGGAGCACCAGTGTTATGGAAACTAAAAGAAAAAGATCATTTTTCCTGAAGGAGTGGGAAGGGCAAAAAGTTTTTAGAGAGAATAACATTTGAGATGCGTTTTGAAAACTAAGAGATTGTCAGGTACAAAGACCTGGTAAAATCGTCCGACCTGGACCTAGTGCGAATGAAATTGAAGTGATTGAAGCTTTGGGGCGATGGGGAGTTTAGCATGAGTCAGTGCATGACGGATCAGGAAATCTTGTAGCTATTGTAAGTAAAGCTTATTAAGGCTCATAATATTAAAGCCTTTTATCCAATTCCTATGGGAAAGCAAGATGATTATGATGATTAAGAAAAATCACTTAGGTGCCACTGTGTGACAAGTGAGGGCACCTGATATAGGAGCACATGTCTTTTCTTTTTTTGTCAAAATCTTGTCAGCTAAATTAATTTTTGTCTGTTTCTTTGAGACTGGCTCTTGCTGTATATAGTCCAAACTGGCCTGGAACTCTCTGTGTAACCTAGACCTCACTCATGAGGATCCTCCTGCCTCAGCCTCACAGATATTAGGATTATAGACATCACCACCACATCCAGTGTGAATTAATTAATTTTCATATATAAAATGCTTTCTCATAACTTATCACATATGTTCTATATTGCTTATAAGATTCTGTTTTATTAAAATATATTATTTTTAATTGAATAAATTTGCAAATTTATGTTTTTTCTTTTCTGAAGACTAGTTTAATACTCTTAATTGGAAAAAAAAAACAATAAAAATCTCTTGGGGCTGGGGATTTAGCTCAGCGGCACAAGCGCCTGCCTTGCAAGCATGTTTTCGTGAGTTCGATCCCTGGTACCGATAAAAATAATAAAAATAATGATAATAATAATACTCTTAATTGGAACAAATATAAAGGGAGCCACGCAGGAAGCAACTCTTTGCTGCCATCTGCTGGCGATTCATTTTGCCACCAGACCATCGCTTCAGGTCCGGTTTCCAAACCCTTCTGTCCTATGAGAAGCCAGCAAACCAGTGAATGACTCAGCATTCTCTTGAGAACTGGAGAAAATCCTTCGTAGTCTGTAGCAAAGCTACGCTGATTGTTTCAGTGTTTGTAGTGTTCAGTGTTTCCACTACTTCTTTAACAACTAGCAGATGGGAAACCTGAGCTTGCTGGTGACTGTAAAGGTCCTGGCTGTCTAGGAATGATGAAGGAACTCCTAGTCCCGATTAAGTTAATCCGGAGTCTTTTAAAAACTGCCTCTAACCAGAGACTTCTCCTCCTGACCAGGTTTCTCTTGGTCTGTTTTTTCAAAATACAATTTAGACTCTTGACCAATCAATTCGCTTATTTAACCAATGGTTAGGATAATGTACCAAATAAAAAGAGATATATGATGCGTAGATTGGAGGAAGACTAACAGAAATAAAAGTGAAAATAGATAAACACAACAGCATTAGTGAATTGTAATATTTGTTTTGAAGGAAAGAAGAATCTGCTACAGTATCAGTAAGCCTACCTGAGGAGATATGATGGGCAAGGCCTCCGGAGGGCACAGCAGTGAACTTGAGCCCTAAATAAAGATACTGTCTTAGTCGGGCAGAAACTTGCAGTGAGTATGTTCTAAGCACTGGGCACAGCCTAGGCTCAGGCAGTGAGCTAGCACAGCACTCAGTAACCAGAGGACCACGAAGGCTACGAGGGGAGTGTGCCATGGCAGAATAACGAAAGATGAGCTAGGATTGGCTGATGAAGAACCTTGAAGTCACTGAAAGGACTTTGGGTTTTATTCTGGGTTCCATGAGGAAACACTGGGAGGTCAAGCCAAAGAATAAGATGACACGCTTAACATTTTAAATTTACTCACAGCTGGCAAACAATGCTTTATTGAGGGACAAAAATGAAAGTAAAATCCAGGTGAGGGAAGTCAACCCTGTACTCTAGGTAAAAGTGTTGTCTTGCACTTTATGATGGCAGTGAATTTCCAAAGGAGCCAGAAAATTCAAGAAATCTTTTAGAAATAAAATTATCAGGACTTACACGAGTGAAGGAAAGAGATGATGTTTTGTCTCGGGCAGGTGGAAGGACAGTAGGTTTCCCATGTAGTCAGATAAAGAATGGGGGAGAAAGATAAATTGGTGGAAAATGCAGGATTTCTGTTTTGAAAACTAAGCTTCAAAACATCCTAGTAGAAAGGTATAAGGTATATGTAGGTATAAGTTTGTAAGATTGCTACTTAGAAGGGAGATCTCAACATAAAATGTTAGTTCAGTAATGACTGCATAAAGATGTTATTTTAATCCATGCTAGTTGAGATATCTAGGGAGGGTATATGGAAAACCAAGACAAGACAAAGTGAAGTATTATATTCTGTTAAATGTGCTTTGCCTGTGGTTTCTTTCTGCCAACCCACAGTAACCATGCAATATCCCAACTATGTGCCCACTAAAATTCTCAGTCTTCTACCAAACTGCAATCTGTTCCGTCTTCCAGACCTGATCTTCTTACTGCATTTGTCTGACAGCCTGTCTGTAGCCTGTTCAAGTGAATTCAAGTCTATCTGTGGGTTCTGATTCCAAGATACTTTTGCAGCCAGAATCTTAATGGTGAGCCACTGTCGATCCTGACCTTAGCAAAACTTCAGTCTACTCCAACAAATCAAAATTCTTAGAGGTTTTCATGAAGAGAGGGTGATATGGTAAAACTTCATGAAAAATTAAATTTCTCAGGTCCATTCCTTGAATTCTGTTCATTTTAGAAAGTAGAAATTTGTTCATGAAAAGTAAATAAAGAGAATTCTGTTAACATGCAGTATTTTAATTCATGCCATTTTACTATGTTGAGATACAAACACACACATATATGTTGATATATATATATATATCTTCTCTAGAAATTAATTTCTGTTACATTAAAAGCCAATGTAATTTCTGCATCCTAAAACTATTCTAGTTCTGAGCACAAGGATAGAGCTTATTGTTCTAGAGACCACATAGAAAGAATGGTGATTTTTTTCCTTGTATACAGTTTGCCACAGAAAATGACTCCTCAAATTGTTTTTGTAAGAGTTCTAAAACATATGGTTAGTACTGTCAACTGGAGAATTGATATTGGAAACTGTAAGGAAATTGTCCTGCTCTGATACTCCAAGAGAGTCTGCTACAACCAGCAATAAAGATGAGAGCGTTTAGTCTGAATATACATTGAACTGGCTGTACAAAATCCTTATAGATCAAGAAGAGATTTGCCTGCTGAAGCCTTCTGTTCATCAGCTGGGATAGTGGCACATCTAATCTAACCTCCTCCTTTTCTGACTGAACCTTGTGTAAAATCACCAAGCAATTTTTAATTAAAAATAATTTTTCTTTGTGGATAGTATCTCCTCACTACTTAAGTTTTCCCTCTCCTCCCTGGATGCTAAATTGACTTAAAACATTTTATTTTCAAGCAACAAAACAAATCCTTGTAATTGAGAGAGAGCTGAGTTAGAATGACAAACATTTACAAAAAGCAAACTCATGGAAGACTTTCAACCATTCTTTTCTGGGTCTGAAAGATGTTAGCATTTGGTAGTTTTGTTTAACTTAAAAGTTTATTATTTTGAGGGAAAATCCTACAATTAAGAATTTTTGATAGCCTACTATTTTCTGTAGTATAAGCAAATGGCACAGAAACAGGAGGCCTAGTTTGGGTCCTAGAAAACAGATGTGCAAAAACGATGAACACAGGCAGCCTTGATTGCAACATGTACTTTGGCTGAGCTGTGCATCCTTTTCGACCTCTCTCTTCATCTCTCTGAACCTAGGAACACAACAGGTGAGGGAATGAAATCTACATGTGTTTTGAAGATAATGGTTGTAAAACTTCTGGCATGTAATAGCTTCTCATTAGTTGTATCCATTGAAGGTTTCCTGGTCAACATATGTGGGTAAAAATGAGCTGAGGCTCACTGCAAATATGTGACTTTCTACCTTTCAAAGGCAGTCCTTTCATGATTGTGTTTTGTGCTACAAGAAAGATTTACTACCAGTTCACTTTGAACCAGTAAGCCATGACCCAATTTCCTAAAGCCAGATGGCAGAGCCACTTCCGGTGGGCAGATGGGCCTAATGATATTCAGTTCCATGAAAACATCAGGCTTGGATGATTCTCTGAGATCCAGTTAATGTAGCAAAAAGATAGAGGAATGCCTTTGATATTGGCCTGGGTATCAGGGAAGCAAAAACTGTCAGAAAGATATGTAGTTTTAGATACTTGCACAGTACTGAAGGCATGAAATGGAGCATTCAGAGGATGCCAAGTTGCTTTCATTGGCACTGGGAATATTCAAGAAGCTTCATCAACTAACCCTCTTTGTGTGAGATTGGAGCAATGCTTCTGAGTGCCAGATGCGCTTGCTCTGAAAGGAAATGGAAAAACTGGACAAATTCATATTCATTAATTAGGTAATATCAAAACTACAAACATTTAAGAGAAATATCACTGTAATGGAAAACATTTTAAGAATTATTTTCCCCTTGAAAAAAATATAAATTACATATACTGAAAATAATAACTATGAACAGGAAAATGTATCTATTTGTCATACAATGCATTTAAAATCCAAGAGAAGTTCTGCTACTTAGTTTGTATAAGTTCTACCATTAGTAAAAAGCTATTTAAAAAAAGACAGACATGAATTTTTAAAAAATCTTGCCAGTAATCAGGTATTTCTACAATAGAATTAATAACCTTAGAAATTGTGGGCTTTGCACCCACTGAAATGTAAACATGCCTAACACACTATAGAAGAGATTAGAATTAGCTCCATAGGAGTGATCACATGTATTTTACTGATAAATCCAAATCTTGATTTATCCCTCTGTTCGTCGAACTTCACAGGCAATCTTTTGCAGAATCCCACAAATAGGTATTATTTCCACTTTTCAGAATAGGAAACAAGAGTTAGATAGGATTACAATCCAGATCCGAATCCAAGAAGGTTGTATCTGTAACATAGTTCTCTGATTTGTTTTATATACAAACTATTGTGGATCCCCAAAATTCATGGGGATTACAGTCCTAGATCACCTGTAAATTGTGAAAAATCAAAAATTTCAAATATGATCAGCAATGAGTAGAAAAGCTTATTTTTATAGTTTAAGCCCTTAATATGCTATATCTCCTGCAGTTATGCGATTTAACAACAAAATACTGTGTCATAAAACCTTAGAAGATACAGGATGCATTGGTGGCATCTTAGGGATCTTAGAGCTTTAAGAATAAAACTGAGGACACTGAAGATAGCTACACGTGGTACAGCAACCTTTTATGCTGCCAGAAAGCCTGTGCATCTACCCAAGACAGCAGGAAGGAGAATAGAAAACACTTTTGGATTGGCTACTTACAAGCCTCCTGCCAAAAAAGCAATTGCTGAAGGTATTTGTAGTTTGAGGGAAATTGCCAGGGTTTTTGCAAACAATTATTTGGGTTCTAAAGAAAAATCCATGCACACTGAGGCTGCAAATTCTGAATCGCAACTTTGCGGCGAGTATACTGTAATATAAACTCTTATAGAGCACTCTTTTAGGCAATACAAGTTAGAAATCATTAAATAAAAAGCTGAACACTGAATCTCTATGGACACTTCTTTTACTTACCTGATACATACTCCCTATTTAATATCAAAATCTCAACTTTATGTAGGGTATAAATATTTACCTCCTTCTGTTTCCTGGCAAATATGAGTGACCACATAATCTAATTCTGACAAAGATTTTGTAAGTGGAAGTGTATTTTGTAAGGCTTTGGGGATGGGAAAATTCCTCCTATTAGGATAACTTTTAATTTATATTTGTATTATAAAAACACTGCATACTATCATAGAAAATAGAGACACATAAAAATAAAAGTAAATTCATCTAAGTCTTATTTACACAGGAGACTAGCAGTCTCAATATATACTCTGTTGGTATTTTGTGCATACACATATATACTCTTAAAATCATTTTATAAAAGTGGTACAAAGTATATATGTGTTTCAGTACTGCTTTTATCAATTAATACAGTATAAGCATTTTTATGCCATTAACATTCTAATTTTAGTTATTTTCCTGACTCTAGGGAAAAATGCCCAACACCCATAATTTAAGAGAAGGGAGGCTTATTTTGGATTATATTTTCAGTCCTTAGTTGCCTGGTTGGAAAGCAGAAATGGCATGGTGGAAGGTCCTAAACAGAAGAATGATGCTCACAAATGGTGGCCAGAGTGGGAGGGGAGGAACCAGGGAGGGTTCTGTCCTTGTAGGTCACACCCCCAGTGACCTGCCTCTTCTGACTAGGTGCCCCACCCCCACTCCCTTGGCTTCCAACAGGACGGCAGCTGCTGAACTCCCCAGTGCATGAGTCCACTGATGAGCAGAGTAACTCCGAAGGTACTGTGATAAGCACAAGAAAGTGGGCAGCTGGAGAATCCTGTATTCTTGATGATTGTCTTCAGCTATTGCACTAGCTGAGGAACACTGACTTCCAAACTCACTTTTACATGAGAAAAATTTGCTATTAATCATAGGGTTTTATTAGCATCTGTACATGACACCTATCCATAAGTTGAACAGGAAGCAAGCCGATGAAGCTCACAAAGAGTTATTGGTACTCTAGTTGCGCAGAAAATTTGTTTACAAGTTGCAAATTCAGTATATGGTTTAAAGCAAACAAAAATTGGAAAGATATCTATATATCAATATATTTATTAATATATATCAGTATACTCCAATATATTATCAATATATATCAATATATTATCAACATATTTATCAACATATAAATATGTCTCAAGAAGAAGATATCCTCAATGCTTGATTGACAATTAATTTTGCTGAAAGATAGTTTGTCATACTTCTCATGCAGATTTTTCTATTCTCTGAATAAAGAAGGGATCAATAAAATATAGAATGTTTGGAATATATTCTAGGAACAAGTTTAGGTCAAAGCAACTCATTAATATCAATAATACAGAACAATATTAAAAAATACATTATCAATAAGGAAAGGTTACACTTATTTACAGCTTCATTTCAGAAAAATGTAAACCACTTTAGGAAATATTAATTGGAAAACATCAATGGACTTTCCAGTTTTCTATTGCCATGCAGAATTTGCTACAATAGCAAAAATGAATTTGGAAAACAGGATCTGAAAAGATGTTATTATGACTTTAGATATATGGTAAACTGGGAAGAATAAAAATCATGCAGGATTCAATCAGACAGTTAATAGATTTATTGAATCATATAAATGCAAATAAGCTTTTCTATATGGAAGAATTAGGCAAGTGGCCACCTGAACACAGACAAAACATTGTGAAATCAATCACATCTAAAGTCTATGAATGTGGGTTACCATATCAAAGAAGGGCTCATTGAATCTTGTACATAAGCAGTCTTCATTCACATATCTTTGTGTTAATCTGTAGACTAATCAGAAATTACATCCGTAATGTTAGTCTTCCTGATTTGAAAAGTTTTTCAACTAAATGGGTGGGTGCATTGGTCAATTTCCTACTGCTGGGACAAAATACAGTGGTACCTCAGTTCAGGAATTTAATCCTACCAATGGACTCGTGGAAAGAATTAAGTTCATGAACTGAGGTATCACTGAAGTGACACACCCATAATTTAAAAGAAAGGTTTGCTTTGGCTTATGGTTTCAGAGGTTTCCGTGCATGGTTGGTAGGCTCTGAAGCAGAAACCTAGAAAAATCTAAGCAGGCTGCTCACTTCATGGTAGTGGGGAAGCAAAAAGCAGAGAAATAGTGCCAAAGAGGAAGGAGCCAGTAACTAGGTATAGCCCTCAGGATCACGCTTCCAACCCCAAACAGACAGGCACAGTGTACTTTGTTGATCACCTAGGTGTCTGTTAAGCCAATCAAGTTGATAATCAAGATTAGCTGCAAGTGACTATTTTTTCCATGAGGGGAGGATTTACAACTAAACTGGAAAAGGACAAAATTAATATAACTCATGATAAGAAGATTTTAATGTTACATCTTGGAGTAACTTGAAATTTATGAATACTGTATTAGTGATTTTACACTGAAAGCTTTAAAGAATTTAATATAGCTTGTCAATAGAATTGGAATACTTATAAAAACCTGTCTTAATGTATTTCTGCATTTACTTTTTTTTAAAGATATACAAGAGTTTTTTGTAACTTTAAAGAATCTTTTCATGGAATTGTGAATTTCTAATGCCAAGAAGCTGAAATGCTTAACTGGATATCAAATATATAACTTAAAAAAGCTTTATTGAGTATAGTAGGCATAATAATGGCTGTCAAAGATGTCTATGTGTGGTACCCTGGAAACTTTAAGTATAGCTTCTAATTTGGTAAGAGATTTTGCAAACGTGATTAAATACTTTGAGATGGAGACATTCTCTCCTATTATATGAGCTCATGCATTTTGATTGCAAAGTTTATTGTAAATGAGGGAAAGAAGCAGAAATCAAAGAAAGAATTATGACTCTGGAAGCAGACATCAGAATATTATGGGACAGTGAACAAAAGAGTGCAAGAAACCTCTCTGGAAAATGGAAAAAAATAGGAAACTGATCTTTCCCTCAACCTTCCAAAAGGAATGTAGCCCACCTGACACCTGGGGCTTTAGTTCACTGAGACCCATTTTGAACAGAAAACTAATACATTAGGTATAATTTATAGTCCATTATGTTTACTAATTTTAGATGCATGATAAAATTATTTTAATAATTTTTTACAGATGTACAGTCATAACCATGATTCCTAATTTTTCCTGGCCATTGCAGTCCCTCCTAGTATTAGTTTTCTATTTGAATCACCTCAAAGTCAGTGATTTAAAGCAAAATAAAAGGATGATTCTTATAGATCTGGAAATCAGACGTCCACAGTTTATTTGCATAGGACTAAATTTAAGGTGTTGACAGGGTTGCATCCCTTCTAGATGCTCTAGGGGACAATATGATTCCTTGCTAGTAGCTCTTACATCAGCTTCTAGAGGCTGATGGCATACATGCTCTGGCTCTTGACTTCTTCCTCCATCTTCAAAGCCAACGTGTAACACATTCAGAACTCCCTAACTCTCCCTAACTCTTGCTCCCACCTTATAAGGACCATGGTAATTACATTGAAGACCACCTGGATATTCCAGAATAACCTCCCCATCTCATGGTTCTTGGGAGAGGAGAAGGGAAGCTTAGGATTGTTCAAGCGAAGCAGATTTTTTTAAAAAATTCTCAAATTACCGATATATTCATAGTCTCCATTCTCCATGCAAGTTAACACATTTATAGATTTTAAGCATCGGGATTTGAACGTCTTTTGGGAACGAGGCATTTTTTGACTATCCGTCCTTACATTCAGCATCTTGCAACCATTAGTCTAGTTTCCGTTTCTATATTCACGTTTTCTGAATAGTTTACATGAGTGGAATCAAATAATATGTGGTCTTGATGTCTAGCTTCTTTCATTCAGCATAATGTTTTCAAAGTGATCTATGCTACAACATCCTTCCCTTTTACTGCTAAATAGTGATCCCTTTGTGGATACTAAATTTTTGAAAACCCCAGTCACATATTGATGAATGTTTAGGTTGTTTCTACATTCTGGTTATCATAAATATGCCGCCATGATCATTTACACTGAAACTTTAGTTTCAGTGAGTAGGTTCCTGGGAGTAGTATTGCTAAGTAATACGATAAATCTATGTTTAACTTTTCAAGAAATGGCCAGCCGGGTGTGATGGCACACTCCTGTACTCCTAGCACTCTGAAGGCTGAGGCAAGAGGATCATTGTAGGTTTGAGACCAACATGGACTACAAAGTGAGCCCAAGGCCAGCCTAAACTGCATAGTGAGACCTTGCCTCAAAAAGACCAAAAAAAAAAAAAAAGTCAATTTGTTTCCAAAGTAGCTACCCCATTTTACATTTCTACCAGACATGAGGGTTCTAATTTCTCTACATTCCTGCAAATACTTTTATCATCTTTCTTTATGATTATCATCTCAGCAGTGCATATGAAATGACTTCTCATGGTGGTTTGAATTTGTACCTCCATAAAGACTAATTATACTAAGCATCTTTTACTGTGCTTATTCATAAAACTTTGGTGAGATGTCTATTTGAATCTAACTTTCTTAGTGTGAGTATTTATCTTTTTATTGAGTTGTCAAAGACTTTTAGCTATTCTGAATACCACTACTTTACCAGATATGATTGGAATATATTTTGTTCTCTCATATTTTATTCTTTTCTGTTCACGTTTTTACTATCTTTTGAGAAAAATGTTTTTACTGATTTTTAAAAAACAGTTGTACTTGATATAACACCTAAGAGCTTTAGGCTTAGTCTAAAACCATAAAGAATTACTTTTTTATTTTTTTCTAGGAACTTTTATGCATGTGTGTTCAACCTTTCAGTGTACAATTCCTGAAGTGGAATTGTTTTTGAATCACCTGTAAAATATATAATATAGTTACTATATATACACACATAACAAAATTTCCTTTGCTTTTAAATATTTTTAATATAAATTTTTTAAAACTATAGTTAAAAGTAAACATTGTAGTTTTAAATCTACAGCCCATTTTGAGTTAATTTTTGTGCAGGATTTGATGGAAGGATCTAAGTTAATTTTTTGGTGAATGGATAATCAATTTTCTCAGCATTCTCAGGCAAAAAGGCTGCAACATCTCCACTGAAGTATCTTGGCAACTCCATCTGAATTCAGTAGGTCATACCACAGATAGAAGGATTTATTTTTAGGCTTTCAACACTCTTTGAACTATATATCTGTCTTTATTACTATAGCTTATTATTATTATTAAAATTAAGCAGGAATACACGCTCTCTAAATTTATTCTATTTCAGGAATTTTTATTTATTTCACATAAGTTTTAGAATTATTTTGGCAATTTCTACAAAAAAAACTTAACTTACATATTGATGGCCTTTATACTGAACTTACAGATCTATTTGGGAATAAATGCTATCTTCATAACCTCCAGTCTTAACCTTAACTATAAATTATCTCATTATTTACTTATTCTTAAAACAAATATTTTATGGTTTCTTTTAGTAGTGTTTTCCAGGTCAGATATATTGAATTTGTAAAAGCAAAATACAATGCTCCAGAAAACTTAATTAAAGTAGTAAATGAGACTATTTGCCTAAGGAAGTTTATTCTGCTTCATTTAAGCTAATCAAATACCAATACAAGGAAAATTAGAGACATTATTATTTTGCTAGATTTATAAATATCACAAGATTTGTGAATAAAGCTTGAAGATATAAAGAACATTAAAGTATTTTAATTCATAACTTTATTAAGTCAAATATTGATTTAAATTCTGATAACCATAAGCACTGCATTCTCTGCACAAAATCTCTACTTATTTTTTTAAACCCATATTGATATTATCAGTCATATTTTCTTTTTAGACTAGGCTTTTTTGTGTAATTTTTGTGTAATGCTATCTGCTGAATAAAAGGTTCTGTCTATACCTCACCTAGAAATATTAAAATCGAGATAAAGAGGAATGGTAAAAACAAACATGCCACAGAACATTCCACCTGGTCTGCCCGCTGATGCTCTTTTACCACTCAGGCTTCCCTTTCTCCACTGATTTTCTTCATATCCTACTTTCCCTCACACCTTCCCATAGCCACATCTTAATGTTAAGAGGATCCTACCCACATACTGCTCTTCCCTCAAAATTGATTTTTTTTCAAAATTGACTTTATAGAAGGCTCCGTAGTAAGTCATACCCAATATGTGTGTTTGAAAAGAGATGTGGTAACCATGGCAAGGGTCAGAGCCATGCCTAAGGCTGTTCTGAACATCAGTCGCAGCCCTCTCTGTGAAGATTTTTCCTTTCATAATAAAGTCAGTTCTGCAAAACTAACTTATGAATTTAACATCTGAGGAAAATGCTATGCTACCTTTGTTATGCTTAGAATTACCCAAAACATGAGCAGATATTGAGAAATGGTAATAACATACTCAAAGGGAAACAATTGTGTAAAATATAATGTGGGATTATTGGAGATTTGAAGTTGTTATTTTCCTTTAAAAGCAATAATTTAGTTGTAAATTTAAAAAACAATAGTGTGTACTAAAAGAATACTCAGATATTCAGAATCAAACTATTATGGGAAATACAATTAACATTTAGTGCTAGTAATACATAAAGCACCAAGTTTATCTTCCTTTTGTGGGTTAAAAAAAGTGTTTTAATTGTACTAATTTTCTCTGCCACCACTATGCCCCCAGGAATCCTGAAGATGAATTTGAGTGAAAAATTTTCCATTTTGTCATTTTTCTGCTGAGCTTCCTATACTAAAACTTTCATGGCATTTTCAAAGTCCCAAAATAAATGCATTATTTAAACTATTGTACTTCCTCATCTGTCCTTTTTTTGGCTTATGTGTGTATTTATGTCTGTGATAAATTGTAACCTTCTGGAGAAACGAGGTTATGCTTATGAATATTTGCTTAAGGCAAAAAATTAAATATAAATGCTCAATAACAAGAATTAAAGGAATAAAATATCACAAAATTTAATTTTAACATTTCTCTGTATAAATAGATAACATGCATAAATGTAATGTATTTTATAGTGTTACTTCTGTGTGTGTGTGTGTGTGTGTGTGTGTGTGTGTGTGTGTGTGACTAGTCTTTCTGGGAAAATATTTGAAAGAACTTTGCCAGCTATAACATCAATTTTTCAGATTTTGGTTTAGTAGCATAATTATTGGTTGAATTCCCAGCCAAAATTAATCATTTTAGGGCTAACAAATGTAGCCCATCAAAAGACTTCTTGCTTAGCATACACAATCCCCACCATCAAAAATGAAATAAACAGATAAATTGTTCATTTCAACAACAATACTGTGTTTTTTTTTTTTTTTTGCTTGATTTGAAATGTCAGAGGCCAGGGGTTGGGATAAACACAGTAATATTGGGTGTTCAACTCTATTCTTATAAAAATAATTACACCATACAGTATTATTCTTTTACATTTTCCTCTCCTATCAACCCTAGCGCATTCTTCATCTTTGAATTCCTATCCAATAGAAGCATTTAGGTATATAATGAAAATAAAATTAATTCTGGTACTTTGTCATGAGCAAACTATGATTTTAGATAAATCATCTAATCTATCCTCACCTGCAAATTACTGTGAAACTTGACAAGATTGTTCATTATGTTCCCTTTCAGCCCAAGAATTCTATCAATACAAGTACATACACTCAAATCCCATGTTTTAGCACAGCCATTTTCAAAATATTACTATTTTATTCTACAAGAGGGCAGACCTTTTGTGTAATAACAAGTGAGATCATTATATGTCTACATTTCAGGAGTAATTACCTGTATGATGTGGCTGGCAATACTTACTACTTTTCTTCATATAATAATATTTAATTAAAATCTGTAGAAGACCAGCAAAACAACTATTATGGGTAGCTAAATATTAGTAGTATAAAAATTTTTGTGAAGGATTTCTCTAAAATACCCGTAGCTGAATAATCAAATCATTTTGAAATAAAAAGGGGACATAAAATAAACATGAACCATGCACTGCTGTTTGACTGGAGAACTTTTATTGAAATTGTTGCTACTACATGCTCTTGGGCAATGCAGAAAAATCTATAAATACAGAAAACTGTATCTAATTCATAAAAGACACTCCTTAATTGAATTTCAAGGTTAATCATTTCTTGTATTAAGTAAGATATTAAGAAGAATAATGACAAATCTCTCAAATTTAGAGAAACTTGGCCTTTGCAAGGCTTCTGCTTTCTCCCATCTTCTGTGTATGTCATATTTTCCATATGCATGGACTGGGGTACTGTTTACATTCAAATATATTCACCAACTCAGCAGTGGTCAGTTAAATCCCTGACCATGGAGGGCCCTGAAACACATTCACTGGTTGGTGCAGAATAGTCTGGTTATTGAGAACTAATGAATGATCAGCAGGTAAGCAAGAACTAGAAATTTCTTTTGTTAACTTTATGCACTATTCTGTCTTATAAAAATGTATCAGTAAGCTAAGGAAATATAAGAATGTAAAGAAATGAGCTATGTCACTTGCTAGGTAAGAGGATATTTGCTGAAATCACACTGAATTTGAATCCTAACTTTATCACTTCTCAGTTGATTAACCTTAAGCAAGTTATCCAACATCATTTTTCCCATTTGTCATCTTCAAATGGGAATGACAATAGTATTCTTTGTTATAAAGTTGTTATGAAGACTGGACGAGCTAATATGCTAAGAACGTATTTTGGCATACAGTAAGTTCTCAACAAATGAAGTTATAATAATAACAACAATTATATCATTATTATTATTATTATTGCTTTAAATGCCTGCAAAAGTCATTGAAAATTGGAACAAAATATTAAATTATAGGATAAAGTAAAATACTAATTGTATGTAACTTAAATTGTTCCTTGTATTTCCTTAGCTTACTGATAAATTTTTAGAAGACAGAATAGTGCATAAAGTTAACAAAAGAAATTTCTAGTTCTTGCTTACCTGCTGACATTCTTTAGTTTTAGTGATTCTCAATAACCAGACTATTCTGCAGCAACCAGTGAATGTGTTTCAGCACCCTCCATGGCCAGTTTGAGTCTGATAAAAATTGTCAATATCTTAAATGCAGTGATTTCTGCCTTGGAGACATGTGTGAAAGCCACATTTACCTCTACAGCAAGTAATGTATTTTTTAAAAAGGAAGAGTAATTTTTATGACATTATTATGTCTGATGTTTCCTTTCCAAAAGCATAGATGATATAGTTTCAGGATGAAATATATATTTGCAGAATTTAATCTAGGATAAAAGAAATTAGAATGAGACAACTTTCAGAAGAATGTTTTTCATGCTTTATTTGATTTGAAAACGCTGATATATGCTTAATGCTTATTTCCAGAATACATAGATCCCCAAAACTTTTCCAAAGAAACAAGACGCAAAATAGATAAATATATATCCATATAGCTAAAATTATTTTATCTATTTTTAACTAAGAAAAAGATGTATTACCTGCCTAGTTGTACCATAAATGATTGCTACACCTGGATCCAGCAACTTGCTTTAATGTTATTGATAAAAAAAGAAAAAAAAACTATGTATGGCCTTGATACGCTATACTGTTAATAGTGCACCAGGATTTAAAACCCACATTACTCACACTACACTGCTTAGATGTATTATATTCTGTTCCAGTCATTCTACCTGTGCTAGATTTGAGGGCACAGACAGTAATCCCGAAAATAGCAGGATATAGTATGGTAATCATCCTTAATTTCCTATTAACTTAATCTAAAGCTCTGTAAAACCTACACTGTTTTACCGTGACTGATCATAATCAAGTCTGGTTTGTTGGATCGCTGTTTTGTATTGATAGATTTTATTCAAAGCTGTTATGATTGATAGTATCAAGTCTGAGAGTATAGGCAACTGCACTTAAGATGACAAGATTCACTAGAATATCCACTCTGGTTTGATTATTACCTGCATTTGAAGTTTTATACTGTCTACAATGATTTATTTTTACTAATATTGTTATGTACTACCATATTCAATTATACTGTTATATTCAATTATGCTTGATGATATAGACAATTCTATTGAAGATAGTAACAGACAACAGAGTAACCACTGTAGATCACCTTGTACTGTGGTTTTATATGACTTTTTGGTTTCATGTTTTTATAGGAATTTGTTTTGTTTTGTCTTGCTAAATTTTGTTTTTCCCTCTTATACAGAAAGGATAAAAATACATGCAGACATTCGTGCATGCATAGCTGTTTACACTCTCACTGTTTGACTATCTACTTTGTATGCTTTAATTTTGTAACTTGAACAACTATTTCTAAGAGGACAATATGTAATTTATTAACTAGTGATTTCTTATTGTTTATCTTTTTTTTGAATTCTCTATTATCTCTACTCTTTACATGCTTTTGTTTCTCTTTAAATAAAAAAAATAAAAAATAAAACTATGTGTCTAACATCATCCAGGGTAAATGGATCAACTGGATCTTTATCATCTTTCATATTACTTTGTCTTACAGCTCTTTGAATAACTTGGGAGTATAAACCACAAGTTCTCTTTAATTTTTTTTTATTTCAAAGAAAAAATCACAATTAAAATAATGATATAAAATTTCTTTTTTTGTTTTTGTTTGTTTTTTGGTACCAGCAATCGAACTCACAATCTTGCACTTGCCAAGCAGGCACTTACGCCACTGAGTTAAATCAGTAGCCTGGTGCAAAATTTCAAAACAAGATTATTGTAAAGAAATAATGGTTAGTACATTGCATATTATTATCTTCAAAATAGTTGTTCATATTACAAAAGAGCATGAAAAGCATGAAAAATTGATCAAACAATATAGACACAAAGCTTTCTTTTCAATGAACTAACATCAATTAATAGTATAACTATCTTAAATATTTTGTATATATGTATATTTTTCCTATTCCCTTCATCCTTTTCTCCTTTCCCACATTTTATTTTCTCTTTCCTTTTAAAAAATTTCTTCCTGTTTTACAATATCTATTGTACATTTTGGATATTATTTACTCTTCAGCTTCTTACTCTAGGGAGACAATATGATGTTTACATTTGTGAGTCTGATTTATTTCATTTATAAATATGGTCTCAAATTGCATTCATTTCCCTACAAATGTCTCATATTTATTCTTCTTTATAGCTGATTAGTACTCCATTGCATAAAAATACCACATCTTTTTTATCCATTCCTTGGTTGACTGCCATTTGGGTTGTTTCCAAGATTTAGCTATTACAAATTGTGCTGCTATAAACATGGGTGCACATATATGGCAGTGGCATGATGTTTTTAATTTTTCTGAGAAAATACCAAGAAGAATAACCGGGTCGAATGGAATGTCTAATCCTGGTTTTTTAAGAAATCTCCACACTGGCTTCGCAGTGGTTGTTCCAGTTTGTTGGAAGCAGTTGAAACTGGAAATTGAACACACGTGCAGGGCTGCTGCCTGGCTGGGGCAAGATAAGATCGCAGCTGAGGACACCTGGTTTCAACTCCAGTTAGCTAAATAAAGACTGTAGCTGCAGGCATTTCACTCCTGTAGTGAAATGCAACATGGAAATCTTCTCATACCAGCAATCTAATTCACGACCTTGCACTTGCCAGGCAGGCGCTTATGCCACTGAGTTAAATCCCCAGCCTGGTACTCCTAAATTAGACATAATTTTTTACTTGACAAGGTCCTTGAACCACTTCTAAGGTGTATTCAATTGCCTGCATTTTCCACTATAACCCCCTAAATAAATATGGGCTGCCTAGAGACATTCTCTGCCGTCGCCACCAGAGTCTCCAAACTCTGCAGAGGGTTTTGATACTCCTGGAGCCCTAACATTGTATCAGTTATCTCATTTATCTTAAGCCTTCACTGTGCACTCATTTAGGAGATTGGAGATCTAGGCCAGGTCCCCGATACCAGTTTACACTCACACCAACAGTGGAGAAAAGTTCCTTTTATACCACAACCCCCCAGCAATAGCTGTTAGCTGATTTCTTGATGATAGCCATCTTACTGGGGTGAGATAGAAGCTCAGTGTTGTTTCAGAAGTCACAAGTTCTAATTTGACATCCTATGCTTTACAAGCTATTTTCTAGACAGTATAGCCTTTTCCATCAGTGTGAAATAGTGGTCAATAACAATAAACTGTGATATCAAAGGTTACAATAAGATATCTTATAGTTAGACATTAGATCTGAATGCATAAAATGACTGGAATAAACTCAAGGGAAAAGCATCTTACATCTGATATTTGGCCAATATTTTTGGATATGATTCCAAAATTGTAGGAAACAAAAGCGAAAAATTGACAAATAAGACTGCATCAAACTAAAAGCCTTCTACACAATAAAGGAAATAATCAAAAGGATGAAGATGGAATATAGTGGTTCCTCAAAATATTAAAAATAGAACTACCAATTTATCCAGTAATCTATTTCTGTGTATGTATTCAAAATTGAAATCAGGATCTCAAAGAGATATTTATTCTCCCATATTCATAACAAGCAAGAAAAAGAAATAACCTAAATGTCCACCAATAGAAAAATGGGTAAAGAGAATTATATGGATAATTAATGGAAAAAACAATAGATAAATATATATATATATATATATATATATATATATATCAGAATTTTATTTATCCTTTATAAAAAACCAGAAGAAAATCCTGCCCTAGTGACAATGAGAATGAACCTAGAGGGAATTAGGCTATGTGAAATAATCCATCCACAGAAAGACAAATACTACATGATCTCACACATGGCATCTAAAGAGTCAAGCACATAGAAGTATAGAGTAAAATGGTGGATGTCAGGAAGGGAGATGTAGAGAAATTGTCCAAAATAGACAGTATAAATTTTCAGCTGGACAGGACCAATATGTTCTGGAGATCTACAGTGTGGTCTGCTACCTATGGTTAATAATAATATATTGCATACTTAAAAATTGCTAAGACAATAAATCTATGACTTCTCATCACCAAAAGATACATATGTGAAGTTATGGATCTGCTAATTAGCTTGATTTAATCATTTCATGATATATTCATGTATCAAAATATCAAATTACATACCAAAAGATATATAATTTTCATTTGTCAATTATGTTCTAGTAAACTATGGAGGGGGTAAATTATATTATTAGTCCTGAGCTTTAGAGCAACTTATTAAAGTTGCTTTCCATAAAAAATAGAGTTAAAGAGAAAGACTGAGGTTTTAAAATTTTTATCATATTTAATATTGCTACTGCTCTGTGTTCTTATATTTCTCTGGAGATGCTCATTTGAAATTAAATTATTTTAATAAAGCAAATGACATCTTGTTAGTAAATGTAATACCTTTAT
>PVLA01012925.1:0-40549 GCA_004027455.1 Hydrochoerus hydrochaeris | reverse complement strand
ATTCTAAATAGGACGAATGCGCACATCACTTGTTTCTCAGAGAAAACTAATGAATTCCTGGTACATGCTCGGTGAAAACACTTCAGTTTACATCGGTTTCAAGTGTGTGCTGTGTATTTCAACAAGGCATCAAGGCATTTTGTAGGAAGAGTGTTTTTTGCATTGGCTTCCTTTCGTTCCTATTAGGACGAATGTGAATGGCACTTCTGCAGCAGAGAAAACTACTGAATTCCTGGAACATGCCCTTTCAAGACACTGCATTTTAGTTCTATTTCAAGGGTGTGCTGTGATTTCACAACAAGTATCAAGGCAATTTGTAGGAGGCGTGATGTGTTCTTTGGCTTCCTTTCATTCTAAATAGGACGAATGAGCACAACACTTGTTTCTCAGAGAAAACTAATGAATTCCTGGTACATGCACTTAGAAAACACTGCAGTTGACATCTGTTTCAAGTGTGTGCTCTGTACTTCACCAAGGCATCAAGGTATTTTGTCGGAAGGTTTTTTGTACACTGGATTCCATTCGTTCTTATTAGGATGAATGTGAATATCACTTGTATTGCACAGAATACTACTGAATTCCTGGAACATGCCCTTTCAAAACACTTCATTTTAATTCTATTTCAAGAGTGTGCTGTGATTTCACAACAAGTATCAAGGCAATTTGTAGGAGACGTTTTGCGTGCTTTGGCTTCCATTCATTGTAAATAGGACGAATGGGCACATCACTTGTTTCTCTGAAAAAATTAATGAATTCCTGGTACATGCACTTTGAAAACACAGCAGTTGACATCTGTTTCAAGTGTGTGCTGTGTATTTCAACAAGGCATGAAAGCATGTTGTAGGAAGCGTGTTTTATGCATTGGCTTCCATTGGTTCGTATTAACACGAATGTGAATGTTACTTGTATAGCACAGAAAACTACTGAAATCCTGGAACATGCCCTTCCAAAACAGTTCATTTTAGTTCTATTTCAAGTGTGTTCTGTGATTTCTCAACAAGTTTCAAGGCAATTTGTAGGAGGCGTGTTGTGTGCTTTGGCTTCCATTCATTCTAAATAGGACGAATGAGCACAACACTTGTTTCTCAGAAAAAACTAATGAATTCCTGTTACATGCACTTTGAAAACACTGCAGTTGACATATGTTTCAAGTGTGTGCTGTGTATTTGTACAAGGCATCAAGGCAATTTGTTGGAAGGGGATTTTGTTCATTGGCTTCCATTGGTTCCTATCAGGACGAATGTGAGTATCACTTGCATAGCACAGAAAACTACTGAATTCCTGGAAAATGCCCTTTGAAAACACTGCATTTTAGTTATATTTCAAGGGTGTGCTGTGATTTCACAACAAGTATCAAGGCAATTTGTAGGAGGCGTGTTGTGTGTTTTGTGTTCCATTCATTCTAATTAAGACCAATGCGCACATCACAAATTTCTCAGAGAAAACTAATTTATTACTGGCACATGCACTTTGAAAACACTGCATTTGACATCTGTTTCAAGTGTGTTCTCTGTATTTCACCAAGGCATCAAGGTATTTTGCAGGAAGTGGGTTTTGTGCAGTGCCTTCCATTACTTCCTATTAGGATGAATGTGAATATCACTTTTATAGCACAGAAAACTACTGAATTCATGGTACATGCCCTTTGAAAACAGTGCATTTTAGTTCTATTTCAAGAGTGTGCTGTGATTTCACAAGTATCAAGGCAATTTGTAGGAGAGGTGTTGTGTGTTTTGGCTTCCATTCAATCTAAATAGGATGAATGGGCACATCACTTGTTTCTCAGAAAAAAATAATTAATTCCTGGTACATGCACTTTGAAAACACAGCAGTGGACATCTGTTTCAAGTGTGTGCTGTGTATTTCAACAAGGCATGAAAGCATGTTGTAGGAAGCGTTTTTTATGCATTGGCTTCCATTGGTTCGTATTAGCACGAATGTGAATATTTCTTGTATAGCACAGAATAATACTGAAATCCTGGAACATGCCCTTCCAAAACAGTGCATTTTAGTTCTATTTCAAGTGTGTTCTGTGATTTCTTAACAAGTAACAAGGCAATTTGTAGGAGGCGTGTTGTGTGCTTTGGCTTCCATTCATTCTAAATAGGACCAATGGGCACATCACTTGTTTCTCAGAAAAAACTAATGAATTCCTGGCATATGCACTTTGAAAACACTAAAGTTGACATATGTTTCAAGTGTGTGCTGTGTATTTGTACAAGGCATCAAGGCATTTTGTAGGAAGGGGCTTTTGTTCATTGGCTTCCTTTGGTTCCTATCAGGACGAATGTGAATATCACTTGTATAGCACAGAAAACTACTGAATTCCTGGAACATGCCCTTTTAAAACACTGTATTTTAGTTCTATTTCAAGGGTGTGCTGTGATTTCACAACAAGTATCAGGGCAATTTGTAGGAGGCATGATGTGTTTTTTGGCTTCCATTCATTCTAATTAGGACGAATGAGCACAACACTTGTTTCTCATAGAAAACTAAAGAATTCCTGGTACATGCCCTTTGAAAACACTGCAGTTGACATCTGTTTCAAGTGTGTGCTGTGCATTTCATCAAAGCATCAAGGCATTTTGTAGGAAGTGGGTTTTGTATACTGGATTCCATTCATTCCTATTAGTATGAATGTGAATATCACTTGTATTGTACAGAAAACTACTGAATTCCTGGAACATGCCCTTTCAAAACACTGCTTTTTAGTTCTATTTGAAGAGTGTGCTGTGATTTCACAAGTATCAAGGCAATTTGTAGCAGCGTGTTGTGTGCTTTGGCTTCCATTCATTCTAGTCAGGACTAATGTGCACATCACATGTTTCTCAGAGAAAACTAATGAATTCCTGCCACATGCACTTTGAAAACACTGCAGTTGACATCTGTTTCATGTGTGTGCTGTGTATTTCACCAAGGAATTAAGGCATTTTGTAGGAAGTGGGTTTTGTGCAGTGAATTCCATTACTTCCTATTAGGATGAATTTTACTATCACTTTTATAGCACAGAAAACTACTGAATTCCTGGAACATGCCCTTTCAAAGCAGTGCATTTCAGTTCTATTTCAAGAGTGTGCTGTGATTTCACAACAAGTATCAAGGCAATTTGTAGGAGACGCGTTGTGTGCTTTGGCTTCCATTCATTCTAAATAGGACGAATGGGCACATCATTTGTTTCTCAGAAAAAATTAATGAATTCCTGGTACATGCACTTTGAAAACACACATCTGTTTCAAGTGTGTGCTGTGTATTTCAACAAGGCATGAAAGCATGTTGTAGGAAGCGTGTTTTATGCATTGGCTTCCATTGGTTCGTATTAGCACGAATGTGAATATTACTTGTATAGCACAGAAAACTACTGAAATCCTGGAACATGCCCTTCCAAAACAGTGCATTTTAGTTCTATTTCAAGTGTGTTCTGTGATTTCTCAACAAGTATCAAGGCAATTTGTAGGAGGCGTGTTGTGTGCATTGGCTTCCATTCATTCTAAATAGGACGAATGCGCACATCACTTGTTTCTCAGAAAAAACTAATGAATTCCTGGTACATGCCCTTTGAAAACACTGCAGTTGACATCTGTTTCAAGTGTGTGCTGTGCATTTCACCAAAGCATCAAGGCATTTTGTAGGAAGTGGGTTTTGTATACTGGATTCCATTCGTTCCTATTAGGATGAATGTGAATATCACTTGTATTGTACAGAAAACTACTGAATTCCTGGAAAATGCCCTTTTAAAACACTGCATTTTAGTTCCATTTGAAGAGTGTGCTGTGATTTCACAACAAGTATCAAGGCAATTTGTAGGAGGCCTGTTGTGTGCTTTGGCTTCCATTCATTCTAGTTAGGACTAATGTGCACATCACATGTTTCTCAGAGAAAACTAATGAATTCCTGGCACATGCACTTTGAAAACACTGCAGTTGACATCTGTTTCAAGTGTGTGCTGTGTATTTCACCAAGGAATCAAGGCATTTTGTAGGAAGTGGTTTTGTGCAGTGAATTCCATTCGTTCCTATAAGGATAAATGTTAATATCACTTTTATAGCACAGAAAACTACTGAATTCCTGGAACAGCCCTTTCAAAACAGTGCATTTCAGTTCTATTTCAAGAGTGTGCTGTGATTTCACAACAAGTATCAAGGCAATTTGTGGGAGACGTGTTGTGTGTTTTGGCTTCCATTCATTCTAAATAGGACGCATGCACACATCACTTGTTTCTCAGAAAAAACTCATGAATTCCTGGCATATGCACTTTGAAAACCCTGCAGTTGACATATGTTTCAAGTGTGTGCTGTGTATTTGTACAAGGCATCAAGGCATTTTGTAGGAAGGGGGTTTTGTTCATTGGCTTCCATTGGTTCCTATCAGGACGAATGTGAATATCACTTGTATAGCACAGAAAACTACTGAATTCCTGGAACATGCACTTTTAAAACACTGCATTTTAGTTCTATTTCAAGGGTGTGCTGTGATTTCACAACAAGTATCAAGACAATTTGTAGGAGGTGTGATGTGTTTTTTGGCTTCCATTCATTCTAATTAGGACGAATGAGCACAACACTTGTTTCTCATAGTAAACTAAAGAATTCCTGGTACATGCCCTTTGAAAACACTGCAGTTGACATCTGTTTCAAGTGTGTGCTGTGCATTTCACCAAAGCATCAAGGCATTTTGTAGGAAGTGGGTTTTGTATACTGGATTCCATTCGTTCCTATTAGGATGAATGTGAGTATCACTTGTATCATTCATTTCAGAGAGTATGAATGTGCAACTCACTTGTTTCTCAGAAAAATCTAATGAATTCCTGGTACATGCACTTTGAAAACAATGCAGTTTATTTCTGTTTCAAGTTTGTGCTGTGTATTTCACCAAGAGTATAAAGGCATTTTGTAGGAAGCGTGTTTTGCACATAGGCTTCCTTTCGTTGCAACTAGGATGAATGACAATATCACTTCTTTAGCACAGAAAACTACTGAGTTCCTGGAACATGCCCTTTCCAAACACTGCATTTTCATTCTATTTCACGAGTGTGCCATGAATTTCACAAGAAGTATCAACGCAGTTTGTAGGAGGCGTTTTGAGTGCCTTGGCTTCCATTCATTCTAATTAGAACGAATGTGCAACTCACCTATTTCTCTGAAAAAACTAATGAATTCCTGGAACATGTGCTTTCAAAACACTGTGGATGAGTTCTGTTTCATGTATGTGCTGTGTATTTCACCAAGAGTATAAAGGCATATGTATGAGGTGGTTTTGTGCTTTGGCTTCAATTCATTCCTATTAGGACGAATGTGAACATCTCTTGTATAGCACAGAAAACTATTGAATTCCTGCAACATGCCCTTTCCAACCACTGCAGATTAGGTCTCTTTTAAGATTGTGCCATGCATTTCAGAAGAACTATCATGGCAATTTGCAGGAGGCGTGTCGTGTGCTTTGGCTTACATTCATTCTACTTAGGACGAATGTACAACTCACTTGTTTCTCAGCAAAAACTAATGAATTCCTGGTACATGCATTTTGAAAACACAGCGGTTTAGTTCTCTTTCAAGTGTGTGCTGTGTATTTCACCAAAAGTATAAACGGATTTTGTAGGAATCGGGTTTTGTGCATTGGCTTCGATTAGCTCCTGTCAGTTCAAATGTGAATATCACTTCTATAGCACAGAAAACTACTGAATTCCTGGAACATACCCTTTGCAAACAATGCATTTTAGTTCTATTTCAAGAGTGTCCCATGCTTTTCACAAGAAGTATCAAGGAAATTTCTAAGCGGCGTGTTTTGTGCATTGGCTTCCATTCATTGCAGTTAGGACGAATGTGCAACTCACTAGTTTCTCAGAAAAAACTGATGAATTCCTGGTACATGCACTTTGATAACACTGTGGTTTAGTTCTGTTTCATGTGTGCGCTGTGTATTTCACCAAACGTATAAAGGGATTTTGCAGGAATCGGGTTATGTGCATTGGCTTCCATTCGTTCCTCTTGTGGGGAATTTGAATATCACTTGTATAGCACAGAAAACTACTGAATTCCTGGAACATGCCCTTTCAAAACACTGCATTTTATTTCTATTTCAAGAGTGTGCCATGTATTTCACAAGAAGTATCAAGGCAATTTCTAGGAGGCATATTGTGTGCCTTGGCTTCCATTTATTCTAATTAGAATGAATGTGCAACTCACATGTTTCTCCAAAAAAACTAATGAATTCCTTGTACATGCACTTTCAAAAAACTGCGGATTAGTTCTGTTTCAAGTGTGTGCTGTGTATTTCAACAAGAGTATATAGGCATATGTATGAAGCGGCTTTTGTGCTTTGGCTTCAATTCATTCCTATTAGGACGAATGTGAATATCACTTGTATAGCACCAAAAACTACTTAATTCCTGCAACATGCCCTTTCCCAACACTGCATTTTAGTTCTATTTCAAGAGTGTGCTGTGCACTTCAGAAGAAGTATCATGGCAATTTGTAGGAGGTGTGTTGCGTGCATTGGCTTACATTCATTCTAATTAGGACGAATGTGCTACTCACTTGTTTCTCAGAAAAAACTAATGAATTCCTGGTACAT
The DNA here is from genome assembly GCA_004027455.1 of Hydrochoerus hydrochaeris. Classification (NCBI taxonomy): domain Eukaryota; kingdom Metazoa; phylum Chordata; class Mammalia; order Rodentia; family Hydrochaeridae; genus Hydrochoerus; species Hydrochoerus hydrochaeris. The sequence continues at coordinate 33,979 of PVLA01012925.1, read as the reverse complement.
GCACTTTCAAAACACTTCAGTTTAGTTCTGTTTCTAGTGTGTGCTGTGTATTTCATCAAGACTATAAAGGCATCTTTTAGGAACCAGGTTTTGTTCCTTGGATTACATTTGTTTCTACTAGGGCGAATGTGAATATCACTTCTATAGCACAGAAAACTACTGAGTTCCTGGAACATACCCTTTCCAAACTCTGCATTTTACTTCTATTTCAAGAGCGTGCCATGCTTTTCACAAGAAGTATCAAGGAAATTTGTAGGAGGTGTGTTGTGTACATTGGCTTTCATTCATTCCAGTTAGGATGAATGAGCAACTCACCAGTTTCTCAGAAAAAACTAATGAATTCCTGGTACATGCACTTTCAAAACACTGTGGTTTAGTTCTGTTTCTAGTGTGTGCTGTGTATTTCACCAAGAGTATAAAGGCATTTTGTAGGAAGCGGGTTTTGTGCCTTGGCTTCCATTCCTTCCTAATAGGATGAATGTGAGTATCACTACTGTAGCCCAGAAAACTACTGAATTCCTGGAACATGCCTTTTCAAAACACTGAATTTTAATTTCGTTTCAAGAGTGTGCTGTGCATTTCACAAGAAGAATCAAGGCAATTTGTAGGAGGCGTGTTGTGTGCTTTAGCTTCCATTCATTCCAATTAGGATGTATGTTCAACTCACATGTTTCTGAGAAAAAACTCATGAATTCCTGGTACATGCACTTTCAAAATACTGTGGTTAAGTTCTATTTCAAGTGTGTGCTGTGTATTTGACCAAACGTATAAAGACATTTGTAGGAAGAGGGTGTTGTGCATTTGCTTCCATTCGTTCCTATTAGGATGAATGTGAATATCAGTTCTATAGCACTGAAAACTACTGAGTTCCTCGAACATGCCCTTTCTAAACACTGCATTTTATTTTAATTTCAAGAGTGTGCTGTGCATTTCACAAGAAGATTCAAGGCAATTTGTAGGAGGCGTGTTGCCTGCATTGTCTTACATTCATTCCAATTAGGACGAATGTGCAATCACTTGTTTCTCAGAAAAAACTAATGAATTCCTGGTACATGCCCTTTCAAAACACTGTGGTTTAGTTCTGTTTCAAGTGTGTGCTGTGTATTTCACCAAACGTATAAAGGGATTTTGTAGGAATCAGTTTTTGTGCATTGGCTTCCATTCGTTCCTCTTGTGGGGAATTTGAATATCACTTGTATAGCACAGAAAACTACTCAATTCCTGGAATATTGCCTTTCAAAACACTGCATTTTATTTCTATTTCAAGAGTGTGCCATGTATTTTACAAGAAGTATCAAGGCAATTTCTAAGAGGCATATTGTGTGCCTTGGCTTTCATTTATTCTAATTAGAATGAATGTGCAACTCACATGTTTCTCCGAAAAAACTAATGAATTCCTTGTACATGCACTTTCAAAAAACTGCGGATTAGTTCTGTTTCAAGTGTGTGCTGTGTATTTCACCAAGAGTATAAAGGCATATGTATGAAGTGGCTTTTGTGCTTTGGCTTCAATATTAGGACGAATGTGAATATCACTTGTATAGCACCAAAAACTACTTAATTCCTGCAACATGCCCTTTCCAAACACTGCATTTTAGTTCTATTTCAAGAGTGTGCCATGCACTTCAGAAGAAGTATCATGGCAATTTGTAGGAGGCGTGTTGCATGCATTGGCTTACATTCATTCTAATTAGGACGAATGTGCAACTCACTTGTTTCTCAGAAAAAACTAATGAATTCCTGGTACATGCACTTTCAAAACACTTCAGTTTAGTTCTGTTTCTAGTGTGTGCTGTGTATTTCGTCAAGACTATAAAGGCATCTTTTAGGAACCAGGTTTTGTTCATTGGCTTACATTTGTTTTTACTAGGGCGAATGTGAATATCACTTCTATAGCACAGAAAACTACTGAGTTCCTGGAACATACCCTTTCCAAACTCTGCATTTTACTTCTATTTCAAGAGTGTGCCATGCTTTTCACAAGAAGTATCAAGGAAATTTGTAGGAGGTGTGTTGTGTACATTGGCTTTCATTCATTCCAGTTAGGATGAATGAGCAACTCACCAGTTTCTCAGAAAAAACTAATGAATTCCTGGTACATGCACTTTCAAAACACTGTGGTTTAGTTCTGTTTCTAGTGTGTGCTGTGTATTTCACTAAGAGTATAAAGGCATTTTGTAGGAAGCGGGTTTAGTGCCTTGGCTTCCATTCCTTCCTAATAGGATGTATGTGATTATCACTACTGTAGCCCAGAAAACTACTGAATTCCTGGAACATGCCTTTTCAAAACACTGAATTTTAATTTCATTTCAAGAGTGTGCTGTGCATTTCACAAGAAGAATCAAGGCAATTTGTAGGAGGCGTGTTGTTTGCTTTAGCTTCCATTCATTCCAATTAGGATGAATGTTCAACTCACATGTTTCTGAGAAAAAACTCATGAATTCCTGGTACATGCACTTTCAAAATACTGCAGTTAAGTTCTGTTTTATGTGTATACTGTGTATTCCACCAAAAATATAAAGACATTTGTAAGAAGTTGGTTTTGTGCATTTGCTTCCATTCTTTCCTATTAGGGCAATTATGAATATCACTTCTATAGCACAGAAAACTACTGAATTCCTGGCACATGCCCTTTCAAAACACTGCATTTTAGTTCTATTTCAAGAGTGTGCTGTACATTTCACAATAAGTATCAAGGCAATTTGTGGGAGGCCTGTTGAGTGCATTGGCTTCCATTCATTCTAATTAGGATGTATGTGCAACTCGCTTCTCAGCAAAACCTAATGAATTCCTGATACATGCACTTTCAAAACACTGCAGTTTAGTTCTGTTTCAAGTGTGTGCTGTGTATTTCACCGAGAGTATAAAGGCATTTTGTAGGAAGTGTATTTTGTGCATTGGCTTCCATTCGTTTCTATTAGGATGAATGTGAGTATCACAACACAGAAAACTGCTGAATTCCTGATACATGCCCTTTCGAAACTCTGAATTTTAGTTCTATTTCAAGAGTGTGCCATGCATTTTACAAGAAGCATCAAGGCAATTTGTAGGAGGCGTGTCATGTGCTTTGGCTTACATTCATTCCAATCAGTACGAATGTGCAACTCACTTGTTTATCAGATAAAACTAATGAATTGCTGGTACATGCACTTTCAAAACACTGCAGTTTAGTTCTGTTTCAAGTCTGTCCTTTGTATTTCACCAAACGAGTAAAGGCATTTTGTAGGAAGCGTGTTTTGTTCACTGGCTTCCATTCGTTTCTATTAGGGCGAATGCGAATATCACTTGTATGTCACAGAAAACTACTGAATTCCTGGAACATGCCCTTTCAAAACACTGCATTTTAGTTCTATTTCAAGAGTGTGCAATGCATTTCACAAGAAGTATCAAGGCAATTTTTGGGAGACGTTTTTTGTGCTTTTGCTTCCATTGATTCTAATTAGGAGGAATGTGCAACTCACTAGTTTCTCAGAAAAAACTAATGAATTACTGGTACATGCACTTTCAAAACACTGTGGTTTAGTTCTGTTTCAAGTGTGTGCTGTGTATTTCACCAAGAGTATAAAGGCATTTTGTAGGAAGTGGTTTTGTGCATTGGCTTCCTTTCATTCCTGTTAGGACGTATGTGAATATCACTTATATAGCACAGGAAACTACTGAATTTCCCCACTTGTCCTTTCAAAACACTGCTTTTTAGTTTTATTTCAAGAGTGTGCTGTGAATTTCAAAAGAAGAATCAAGGCAATTTGCTGGAGGCGTGTTGTGTGCATTGGCTTCCATTCATTCCACCTAGGAAGAATGTGCAACTCACTTGTTTCTCAGAAAAAACTACTGAATTCCTGGAACATGCCCTTTCAAAACACTGCATTTTAGTTTTATTTCATGAGTGTGCTGTGCATTTCACAAGAAGAATCAAGGCAATTTGTAGGAACTGTGTTGTTTGCATTGTCTTACATTCATTCCAATTAGGATGAATCAGCATCTCACTTGCTTCTCAGAAAAAACTAATGTATTCCTGGTACATGCACTTTCAAAACTCTGCTGTTACTTGTGTTTCAAGTCTGAGTTGTGTATTTCTCTAAAAGTATAATGGCATTTTTTAGGAAGTGGTTTTTGTGCATTAGCTTCATTTTGCTCCTATCAGGATGAATGTGAATATTAGTTATATAGCCCAGACAAGTACTGAATTACTGGAACATGCCATTTCAAAACATTGCATTTTATTTCTATTTCAAGAGTATGCCGTACATTTCACAAGTATCGAGGCAATTTGTAGGAGGCGTTTTATGTTCATTGGCTTACCTTCATTCTAATTATGACGAATGTTCAACTCACTTGTTTCTCAGAAAGAAACTAACAAATTCCTGGTACATGCACTTTCAAAACACTGTGGTGTAGTTGTGTTTCAAATGTGTCCTGTGTAAATCTCCAAATGTGTAAAGGCATTTTGTTGAAAGTGGGTTTAGTGCTTTGTCTTCCTTTCATTCTTTTATGATGAATGTGTAATTAAATTGTGAAATCTTGGTGCATGAGCTTTCTAAACACTCAATTTTGCCTCTATTTCAAGGGCTTGCAGAGTATATGCCATGTAGTATAAAGGCATTTTTTATGAAGCGTGTTTCGTGCATTGGCTTCCATTTGTTCCTATTAAGATGAATTTGATTATCACTTGTACAGCACTGAAAACTACTGAATTTCTGGATCATGCCCCTTCAAAATACTGCAGTTTAGTTCTATTTCAAGTGTGTGCTGTGTATTTCACCAAAAGTGTAAAGGCATTTTTTGGGAAGTGGGTTTTGTGCACTGGCTTCCATTCATTCCTATTACAATGAATGTGACTATCACTTGTGTAGCACAGAAAACTACTGAATTCCTGGAACATGCCCTTTCAAAACACTTCCTTTTCATTGTATTTCAAGAGTGTGCCATGAATTTCACAAGAAGTATCAAGGCAATTTGTATGAGGCTTGTTGTGTGCATTGGCTTACATTCATTGTAATTGTGATGAATGTCCAAATCACTTGTTTCTCAGAAAAAACTAATGAAATCCTGGTACATGCACTTTCAAAACACTGTGTTTTGTGTCTGTTTCAATTGTGTGTGGTGTATTTCATAATATGTATTAAGTCATTTTTTAGGAATAATTTTTTGTGTATTCACTTCCATTCAGTCAATTATGATAAATGGGTAAATCTCTTGTGTGGCACACAAAACAACTGAATCCCAGCTGTATGTGTTTTCAAAGCACTGTGTTTTGCATCTATTTCAAGGGACTTCTTTGTATTTCACATGAAGTATAAAGGCATTTTGTAGGAAGTGTCTTTTATGTTTTGGCTTCCATTCATTCTAACTATGATAAATGTGTAAATCTGTTTTGTGCCACACAGAACAACTGAATTCCTCCAGCTGCTGTTTCCAAAACACTGCATTTTGTTTCTATTTCTAGTGTGTGTGGTGCATTTCACTAGAACTGTATAGGCATTTTGTAGGAAACTTTGTTTCTTTTTGGCTTGCATTGATTCTTACTATGATGAATGTGTCAATCTCTTGTTTAGTACACAGAAAAACTGAATTCTGACTGCTTGTGTTTTCAAAACACTGCATTGTGGATCTATCTCAAGGGGCTGCTTTGTATTTCACAACAAGTGTAAAGGTATTTTTTAGGAAGTGGTTTTTTTTGTATTGGCTTGCATTCATTCTTATTATGATGAATGTGTAAACCGCTTGTGCAGCACACAGAACTACTGAATTCATGCTCCATGCTAGTTCAAAACCCTGTTTTTAGGTTCTCTTTAGAGTGTGTGCTGTGAATCACAAGAATTATAAAGGCATTTTGTAAGAAGCTGGTTTTGTTCATTGGTTTCCATTAGTTCTTATTTGGATGAATGTGTAAATTACTTGTGTAACACTGAAAACTACTGATTTGCTGCTGCATGCACTTTCAAAACACGACCTTTTGCATCAATTTTAATAGTGTGCTGTGCATTTCAGAAGTATAAGGGCATTTTGTAGGAAGCATATTTTATGTATTGGCTTCCATTCTTTTTTACTATCATGAATGAGTAAATCTCTTGCATAGCACACAGAACAGCTGAATTACTACACCTGGTGTGTTCCAAACACTGCATTTTGGTTCTATTTCTAGTGTGTGTGGTGAATTTCACAAGAACTATGAAGGCATTTTGTAGGAAAATTTTTTAACTTATACGCTTGCATTCATTCTTACTATGATGAATGTTCCAATCTCTTGTGTAGCACACAGAAAAACTGAATTCCGAATGCATGTGTTTTTAAAATGCTGTGTTTTGGATCTATTTCAAGGGGCTGCCTGGTTTTGTATTTCACAACAAGTATAAAGGTATTTTGTAGGATGTGTGTTTTATCTATTGGCTTTCATTCATTATTATGATTAATGTGTAAACCGCTTGCCCACCACACAGAAGTGCTGAATTCCTTCTGCATTATAGTTCAAAACCCTGTGTTTAGGTTCTCTTTCAAGGGTGTGCTGTGTTTCACAAGAATTATAAAGGCATTGTGTAAGAAGCTGGTTTTGTGCATTGGTTTCCATTAGTTTTTATTCACAGGAATGTGTAAATCACTTGTGTAGCAGTGAGAACTATTGATTTACTGCTGCATGCACTTTCAAAACACTATGTTCTGGATCAATTTCCAGAGTGTGCTGTGCATTTCATAAGAAGTATAAGGGCATTTTGTAGGAAGCATGTTTTATGTATTGGCTTCCATTCATTCTTACCATGATGAATGTGTAAATCTCTTTTGTAGCACACAGAACAACTCAATTCTGAATGCATTTGTTTTCAAAACACTGCATTTTGTTTGTGTTTCAATTGTGTGCTGGGTATTTCACAAGAAGTTTTAAAGCGTTTTGTAGGAAGCGTGTTTTTGTCTTGGCTTCCATTAGTTCTTATTATGCTCAATATGTAAATCAGTTGTGTAGCAGTGAGAAATCCTGATTTTCTCCTGTATACACTTTCAAAACACTGCATTTTGGATCTATTTCAACTGTGTGTGGTGTATTTCACAAGAAGTATAAAGGCATTTTTTAGGAAGCATTTTTTGTGTATTCGCTTCCATTCAGTCAACTATGATGAATGGGTAAATCTCTTGTGTGGCACACAGAACAACTGAATCCCAGCTCCATGTGTTTTCAAAACACTGCATTTTGGATCTATTTCAAGTGACTTCTTTGTATGTCACATGAAGTATAAAGGCATTTAGTAGGAAGTGGGTTTTATGTATTGGCTTCCATTCATTCTAACTATGATGAATGTGTAAATATGTTGCATAGCACATGGAACAACTGAATTCCTACAGCTGTTGCTTTCAAAACACTGTGTTTTGGTTCTATTTCTAGTGTGTGTGATGCATTTCACTAGAACTATGATGGCATTTTGTAGGAAACATTTTTTATTTTTGGCTTTCTTTCATTCTTACTATGATGAATGTGTCAATCTCTGGTGTAGAACACTGAAAAACTGAATTCTGACTGCTTGTGTTTTCAAAACACAGAGTTTTGGATCTATTTCAAGGGGCTGGATGCTTTGTATTTCACAACAAGTATAAAGGTATTTTGTAGGAAGTGGGATTTTTGCATTGGCTTGCATTCATTATTTTATGATGAATGTGTAAACCGCTTGTGCAGCACACAGAAATACTGAATTCCTGTGCATGCTAGTTCAAAACCCTGTGTTTAAGTTCTCTTTCAAGTGTGTGCTGTGTTTCACAAGAATTATAAAGTCATTTTGTAAGAAGCTGGTTTTGTGCATTGGTTTCCATTAGTTATTATTCGGATGAATGTGTAAATCACTTGTTTAACAGTGAGAACTACTGATTTGCTGCTGCATCCACTTTCAAAACACGATGTTTTGCATCGACTTCAAGAGTGTGCTGTGCATTTCACAAGAAGTATAAGGGCATTTTGTAGGAAGCATGTTTTATGTATTGGCTTCCATTGATTCTTACTATGATGAATGTGTTAATCTGTTTTGTAGCACACAGAACAACTGAATTCTGACTGCATTTCTTTTCAAAACACAGTGTTGTGGTTGTGTTTCAATTGTGTGCTGGGTATTTCACAAGAAGTTTTAAAGCATTTTGTAGGAAGCGTGTTTTTGTATTGGGTTCCATTAGTTCTTATTATGAAGAGTATGTAAATCAGTTGGGTAGCAGTGAAAACTCCTGACTTCCTTCTTAATGCACTTTCAAAACACTGCATTTTGGATCTATTTCAAGTGTGTGTGGTGTATTTCACAAGAAGTATAAAGGCATTTTTAGGAAGCATTTTTTGTGTATTCACTTCCATTCTGTCAACTATGATGAATGGGGAAATCTCTTGTGTGGCACACAGAGCAACTGAATCCCAGCTGCATGTGTTTACAAAACACTGCGTTTTGGATCTATTTCATGTGTTTGCTTTCTATTTCACATGAAGTGTAAAGCCATTTTTTAGGAAGTGTGTTTCATGTATTGGCTTCCATTCATTCTAACTATGATGAATGTGTAAATCTGTTGCTTAGCACATGGAACAACTGAATTCCTACAGCTGGTGTTTTAAAAACACTGCATTTTGGCTCTATTTCTAGTGTGTGTGGTGCATTTCACTAGAAATATATAGGCATTTTGTAGGAAAAGTTTTTTACTTTTTGGCATGCATTCATTCTTACTATGATGAATGTGTCAATCTCTTGTGCAACACATTGAAATACTGAATTCTGTCTGCATGTGTTTTCAAAACACTGTGTTTTGGATCTATATCAAGGTTCTGCTTTGTATTTCACAATAAGTATAAAGGTATTTTGTAGGAAGTGGTTTATATACATTGCCTTGCGTTCATTCTTATTATGATGAATGTGTAATCCACTTGTGCAGCACACAGAACTACTGAATTCCTGCTGCATGCTAGTTCAAAACCCTGAGTTTAGGTTCTCTTTCAAGTGTGTGCTGTGTTTCACAAGAAGTATAAAGGCATTTTGTAAGAAGCTGGTTTTATGCTTTGGTTTCCATTAGTTCTTAAACAGATGAATGTGTAAATCACTTGTGTAGCAGTGAGAACTACTGATTTGCTGATTGGTTTTCATTCATTCTAACTATGATGATTGTGTAAATCTGTTGCATAACACACAGAACAGCTGAATTCCTACAGCTGGTGTGTTCAAAACACTGCACTTGGATTCTAATTCTAGTGTGTGGGGCATTTCTCAAAACTATGAAGGCATGTAGGAAACATTTTTATTTATTGGCTTGCATTTATTCTTACTATGATGAATGTGTAAACCACTTATGCAGCACACAGAACTACTGAATTACTGCTGCATTCTAGTTCAAAACCCTCTGTTTAGGTTCAATTTCAAGTGTGTTCTGTGTATTTCACAAGAAGGATACAGGAATTTTGTAGGAAGAGTGTTTTCTGTATTTGCTTCCATTCATTCTCATAATGATGAATGTGTAAATCTCCTGTGTAGCACACAGAACTACTGAAATCCTGCTTAATGCACTTTAAAAACCCTGTGTTTTGGTTCAATTTCAAGTGAGGGCTGTGTGTCAAAATAAGTATAAGGCCATTTTGTAAGAAGCGGGTTTTGTGCTTTGGCTTCCATTAGTTCTTATTATGATAAATGTGTAAATTACCTGTCTAGCAGAGAGAACTACTGATTCCTGCAGCATGAACTTTCAAAACACTGCATTATGGTTCTATTTAAGTGTGTGTTGTGTTTTACAAAAACATAAAGATATTTTGTAGGAAGTGCGTTTTGGGCCTTGGATCCCATTCATTCTTATTATGATGAATGTGTAAATGTCTTGTGTAACACACAGAACAAATGAATTACTGCTGCATGCACTTTGAAAACCCTGTGTTTTGGTTCTATTTCAAGGGTGTGCAGTGTATTTCACAAAAAGTAAAAAGGCATTTCATATGAAGTGGTTTGTGTGCATTGCCTTCCATTCATTCTTATTAGGATGGGTGTGTAAATCACTTAAGTAGCAGAGAGAAGTACTGAATTCCTGCCACATGCACTTTCAAAACATTGTGTTTGGGTTCTAATTTAAGTGTGTTCTGGTGATTTCCCAAGAAGATAAAGGGCATTTTGTACAAAGCGGGTTATATGTATTGGCTTCCATTCATTCTTATAATGATGATAGAGTTAATCTCTTGTGAAGCATAAAGAACTATGTAATTCCTACTTCGTGCACATTCAAAACCCTGTGCTTTGGTTCTATTTCATGTTTGTTCTGTTTCATGTTTGTTCTCAAGAAGCATGAAGGCATTTTGGAGAAAGTGGGTTTTATGTATTGGATTCCATTCATTCTCACTATGATGCATGTGTAAATCTCTTGTTTAGCACACAGAACTACTGAAGTCCTGCTGCATGCACTTTCAAAACCCTGTGTTTTGGTTCCATTTCAAGTGTGTTCTGTGTATTTCACAAGAAGCATAAAGGCATTTTGTAGGAAGTGGGTTTTATGTATTGGATTCCATTCATTCTCATTATGATGAATGTTTAACTCTCTTGCATAGCACACAGAACTACTGAGTTCCTGCTGCATTCACTTTCAAAACCCTGTGTTTTGGTTCTCTTTGAAGTGTGTTCTGTGTATTTCACAAGAACAATACAGGCATTTTCTATGAAGCATGTTTTCTCCATTCACTTCCATTCATTCTCATTATGATGAATGTGTAAATCTCCTGTGTAGCACACAGAACTACTGAAATACTGCTTAATGCACTTAAAAACCCCTGTGTTTTGCTTCTATTTCAAGTGTGTGCTATGTTTCAAAAGAAGTATAAAGCCATTTTGGAAGAAGTGGATTTTGTGCATGGACTTCCATTAGATCTTATTGTGATGAATATGTAAATCACTTCTCTAGCAGAGAGAAATACAGATTCCTGCCACATGAACTTTCAAAACACTGCATATTGGTTGTATTTCCAGTGTGTGCCGTGTTTTACAAAACCATAATGTATTTTGTAGGAAGCGCATTTTGTGCCTTGGATCCCATTCATTCTTAGTATGATGTTTGTGTAAATGTCTTGTGTAACACACAGAATAAATGAATTATTACTGCATGCACTTTGAAAACACTGTGTTTTGGTTCTATTTCAAGGGTGTGCAGTGTATTTCACAAAAACTAAAAAGGCATTTCTTAGGAAGCGGGTTGTGTGCATTGCCTTCCATTCATTCTTATTCGGATGAATGTGTAAATCACTTATGTAGCAGAAAGAATTACAGAATTCCTGCTGCATGAACTTTCAAAATACTGTGTTTGGGTTGTAATTCAAGTATGTGCTGGGTATTCCCCAAGAAGTTTACAAGCATTTTGTAGGAAGCGGGTTTTATGTATAGGCTTCCTTTCATTCTTATGATGATGAAAGTGTAAATCTTTGGTGTAGCACACAGAAGAATTCAATTCGTACTGCATGTGTTTTCAAATCTCTACATTTGGTTAAATTTGAAGTGTGTGCTGTGCTTCTCAAGAAGGATAAAGGCATTTCTTTAGAAGCGGGTTTTTGCATTGGTTTCCATTAGTACTCATTAGGATGCATGAGTATATTATTTGTCTACCAGAAAGAAGTACTGAATCCCCGCTGCTTGAACTTTGAAAACACTGCATTTTGGTTCTACTGCAGGTGTGTGTTCTGTTTCACAAGAAGCATAAATGTACTTTGTAGGAAGTGGGTTTTGTGCCATGGTTCCCATTCATTTTTATTATACTGAATGTGTAAATGTCTTGTGTAACACACAGAAGAAATGAATTACTGCTGGTTGCACTTTGAAAACACTGTGTTTTGCTTCTATTTCAAGTGTGTTCTGTGTATTTCACAACAAGGATAAAGGCATTTGGTAGGAAGAGGATTTTATGTATTGGTTTCCATTCTTTCTAATTATGATTAATGAGTAAATCTCTTGCATAGCACACAGAACTACTGAATTAATGCTGCATGCACTTTCAAAACACTGTGTTTTGGTTGTATTTCAAGTGGCTTCTGTGTATTTCACAAGAAAGATAATGGCATTTTGTAAGAATTGGGTTTTATATATTGGCTTCCATTCATTCTCATTATGATGAATTTGTAAATCTCTTTCATAGCACACAAAATTAGGGCATTCCAGATACATGCACTTTGAAAACACTGTGTTTTGCTTCTATTTCAAGTGTGTTCTGTGTACTTCACAAGAAGGATTTAGGCATGTTGTAGGAAGCTGGTTTTGTGTTTTGACTTTCACTCATTTTCATTATGATGAATGTGTAAATCTCCTGTGTAGCACACAGAGCTAATGAAATCCTGCTTATTGCATGTTAAAAACCCTGTGTTTTGGTTCAATTTCAACTGAGTGCTGTGTGTCACATGAAGTATAAAGCCATTTTGTTAGAAGTGGGTTTTGTGCATTGGCTTCCATTAGTTCTTATTGTGATAAATGTGTAAATCACTTGTCTAACAGAGAACTACTGGTTACTCCAGCATGAAATTTCAAAACACTACATTTTGGTTCTATTTCCAGAGTGTGTTGTGTTTTACAAAAACATAAATGTATTTTGTAGGAAGTGGATTTTGGGCCTTGGACCCATTCATTCTTATTATGATGAATGTGTAAATGTCTTGTGTAACACACAGAACAAATGAATTACTGCTGCATGCACTTTGAAAACACTGTGTTTTGTTCTATTTTAACGGTGTGCACTGTTTTTCACAAAAAGTAAAACGCCATTTCTTAGGAAGAGTGATGTGTGCTTTGCCTTCCATTCATTCTTATTAGGATCAAAGTGTAAATCACTTATGTAGCAGAGAGAAGTACTGAATTCCTGCCACATGCACTTTCAAAATACTGTGTTTGGATTCTAATTTAAGTCTGTGCTGGGTATTTCCCATGAAGTTTAAAGGCATTTTGTAGGAAGCAGTTTTTATGTATTGGCTTCCTTTCATTCTTAAAATGACGAAAGTGTTAATATCTTGTGAAGCATAAAGAACTGTGTAATTTCTACTGCATGCAGATTCAAAACCCTGTGTTTTGGTTCTATTTCAAGTGTGTGCTGTGAATATCTCAAGAAGCATGAAGGCATTTTGGAGGAAGCGTGTTTTATGTTTTGGCTTGTGTTCATTCTTACTAAAATGAATGTGTAAGTCTCTGGAATAGCACACAGTACACCTGAATTCCTCCTGCATGCTTTTTCAAAATACTGCCTTTTGTTTCTATTTTCAGTGTGTGCTGAGTATTTCCCAAGAAGTATAAAGGCTTTTTGTAGGAAGCGAGTTTTCTGTATTGGCTTCCATTCATTCTCATTATGATGCATGTGTAAGTCTCTAGTTTAGCACACAGAACTTCCTGTGTTTTGGTTCCATTTCAAGTGTGTTCTGTGTATTTCACAAGAAGCATAAAGGCATTTTGTAGGTAGTGGGTTTTATATGTTGGATTCCATTCATTCTCATTATGATGAATGTTTAACTCTCTTGTGTAGCACACAGAACTACTGAATTCCTGCTACGTGCACTTTCAAAACCCTGTTTTTGGTCCTATTTCAACTGTGTTCTGTGTATTTCACAAGAAGGATACAGTCATTTTGTAGGAATTGTGTTTTCTGTTTTCATTTCCATTCATTCTCATTGTGATGAATGTGTAAATCTCCTGTGTAGCACAGAACTACAGAAATCCGGCTTAATGCACTATAAAACCTTGTGTTTTGTTTTTATTTCAAGTGTGTGTTATGTTTCACAAGAAGTATAAAGCCATTTTTTAAGAAGCAGGTTTTGTGCATTGTCTTCCAGTTGATCTTATTGTGATGAATATGTAAATCACTTCTCTAGCAGAGAGTACTACCGATTCCTGCCACATGAAATTTTAAAACACTGCATTTTGGTTTTATTTTCAGTGTGTGTTTTGCTTTACAAAACCGTAAAGGTATTTTGTAGGAAGCACGTTTGGTGCCTTGGATCCCATTCATTCTTATCATGATGAATGTGTAAATGTCTCATGCAACACACAGAATAAATGAATTACTGCTGCATGCACTTTGAAAACACTGTGTTTTGGTTCTATTTCAAGGGTGTGCATTGTATTTCACAAAAAATAAAAGGCATTTCATAGGAGGCAGGTTGTGTGCATTGCCTTCCATTCATTCTTATTCGGATGAATGTTTAAATAACATATGTAGCAGAGGGAAGTACTGAATTCCTGCTGCACGCACTTTCAAATCAATGTTTTTGGGTTTTAAGTAAAGTGTGTGCTTGGTATTTCCCAAATATTTAATGGCATTTTGTAGGCAGCGGGTTTTATGTATTGGCTTCCATTCATTCTTATGATGATGAATGTGTAAAACTCATGTAGCACACAGAAGAACTGAATTCGTACCACATGTGTTTTCAAATCTCTCCATTTGGTTATATTTGAGGGATGTGCTGTGTTTCTCAAGAAGGATAAAGGCATTTCGTTAGAAGCAGATTTTGTGCATTGGCTTCCATTAGTTCTCATCAGGATGAACGTGTAAATTATTGGTCTGCCAGAGAAAAGAACTGAATTCCTGCTGCTTCAACTTTCCAAACACTGTGCTTTGGTTCTACTGCAAGTGTGTGTTGTGTTTCACAAGAAGCACAAATATATTTTGTAGGAAGCATATTTTGTGCCTTGGCTCCCATACATTCTTATTATACTGAATGATTAAAGGTGTTGTGTAACACACAGAACAAATGAATTACTGCTGTATGCACTTTCAAAACACTGCATTTTGGTTCTATTTCAATTGTGTTCTGTGTATTTCACTAGAAGCATAAGGAATTTTGTAGGAAGCGTGTTTTATATATGGGATTCTATACATTCTCATTATGATGAATGTTTAAATCTCTTGTGTAGCACACAGAACTACTGAATTCCTGCTGCATGCACTTTCAAAAACCTGAGATTTGGTTCTATTTCAAGTGTGTTCTGTGTATTTCCCCAGAAGGATAAAGGCATTTTGTAGGAAGTGGGTTTTCTCTATTGGCATCCATTCATTCCCATTATGATTAATGAGTAAATCTCTGGTGTAGCACACAGAACTACTGAAATCCTGCTGCATGCACTTTGAAATCCCTGTGTTTTGGTTCGATTTCAAGTGTGTGCTGTGTTTCACAACAAGCAAAAACCATTTTGTAAGAAGCGGGTTTTGTGCATTTTCTTCCATTAGTTCTTAGTGTGATGAATATGTAAATCACTTCTCTAACAGAGAGAACTACAGATTCCTGCAGCATGCACTTTCAAAACACTGCATTTTAATTCTATTTCAAGTGTGTTCTGTTTATTTCACAAGAAGGATAAAGGCATTTTGTAGGAAGTGGGTTTTCTGTATTGGCATCCATTTTTTCTCATTATGATGAATGTGTAAATCTGTTGCATAGCACACAGAAGTACTGAATTCCTGCTGCATGCACTTTCAAAACTCTGTGTTCTGGTTCTATTTCAATTCTGTTTTGAGTAATTCACAAGAAGTATACAGGCATTTTGTAGGAAGCAGGTTTTCTGTAATGGCTTCCATTCATTCTCAATATGATGAATGTGTAAATCTCTTGTTTAGCACACAGAACTGCTGAAATCCTGCTTCACGCCATTTCAAAACACTCTGTGTGGTTCTATTTCAAGTGTGTTCGTTGTATTTCATTAGAAGGATATAGGCATTTTGTAGGAAGCGGGTTTTGTGTTTGGCTTCCATTGATTCTCATTATGAAGAATGTGTAAATCTCCTGTGTAGCACACAGGGCTACTGACATCCTGCTTATTGCACTTAAAAACCATGTGTTTTGGTTCAATTTCAAGTTAGTGCTGTGTGTCAAAGAAGTATAAAGCCATATTGTAAGAAGCGGTTTTTGTGCATTGGCTTCCCTGAGTTCTTATTGGAATAAATGTGTAAATCACTTGTCTAGAAGAGAGAACTACTGGTTCCTGCAGAATTAACTTTCAAACACTGCATTTTGGTTCTGTTTCCAGCATGTGTTGTGTTTTACAGAAACATTAACGTATTTTGTAGGAAGTGAGTTTTGGGCCTTGGATACCATTCATTCTTATTATGATGAATGTGTAAATGTCTTGTGTAACACACAGAACAAATGAATTACTGCTGCATGCACTTTGAAAACACTGTGTTTTTGTCCCATTTCAATCATGTGCATTGTATTTCACACAAGGTAAAAAGGCATTTTGTAGGAAGAGTGTTGTGTGCATTGCCTTCCATTCATTTTCATTACGATGAATGTGTAAACCACTTATTTAGCAGAGAGAAGTACTGAGTTCCTGCTGCATGCACTTTGAAAACACTGCATTTTCATTCCATTTCAATGGTGTGCACTGTATTTCAGGTAAGGTAAAAAGGCATGTCATAGGAAGAGTGTTGTGTTCATTGCCTTCCTTTCATTCTCATTAGGATGAATGTGTAAATCACTTATGTAGCAGAGAGAAGTACTGAATTCCTGCAGCATGCACTTTCAAAACAGTGTGTTTTGGTTCTATTTCAACTGTGATCTGTGTATTTTACAAGAAGAATAATGGCATTTTGTAAAGAGGGATTTATGTATTAACCTCCATTCATTCTCATTATGATGAATGTGTATATCTCTTGTGTAGCACACAAAACTACTGAACTCCTGCTACATGCACTTTCAAAACTCTGTGTTTTGCTTCTATTTCAAGTGTGTTCTGTGTATTTCACAAGAAGGATATAGGCATTTTGTTGGAAGCGGGTTTTGTGTTTGGCTTCCTTTCATTCTCATTATGAAGAATGTGTAAATCTACAGTGTAGCACACAGAGCTACTGAAATCCTGCTTATTGGACTTAAAAACCATGTGTTTTGGTTCAATTTCAAGTGAGTGCTGTGTGTCACAAGAAGCATAAAGCCAATGTGTAAGAAGCAGGTTTTCTGCACTGGCTTCTAATAGATCTTGTTGTAATAAATGTGTAAATCACTTGTCTAGCAGAGAGAACTATTGGTTCCTGCAGCATTAACTTTAAAAACACTGCATTTTGGTTCTATTTCCATTGTGTGTTGTGTTTTACAAAAACATAAATGTATTTCATAGGAAGCGTGTTTTGGGCCTTGGATCCCATTCATTCTTATTATGATAAATGTGTAAATGTCTTGTGTAATAAAAAGAACAAATGAATTACTGCTGAATGCACCTTGAAAACACTGTGTTTTGCTTCCATTTTGATAGTGTGTACTGTATTTCACATATGGTAAAAAGGCATTTCATAGGAAGAGTGTTGTGTGCATTACCTTCCATTAATTCTCATTGGGATGAATGTGTAAATCTCTTATGTAGCAGAAAGAAGTACTGAATTCCTGCTGCATGCACTTTCAAAATACAGTGTTTTGGTTTTATTTCAAGTGTGTGGTGTGTATTTCACAAGAAGGATTATGGCATTTTGTAGGAAGCAGGTTTTGTATTAGCCTCCATTCATTCTCATTATGATGAATGTGTACATCTCTTGTGTAGCATAAAAAACTACTGAATTACTGCTACATGCACTTTCACAACACTGTGTTTTGCTTCTATTTCAACTGTGTTCTATGTATTTCACAAGAAGGATATAGGCATTTTGTAGGAAGCGAATTTTGTGTTTTGGCTACCATTCTTTCTCATTATGATGAACAGTAAATATCCTGTGTAGCACACAGAGCTACTGAAATCCTGCTTATTGCACTTTAAAAACCCAGTGTTTTGGTTCAATTTCAAGTGAGGGCTGTGTGTCAGAAGAAGTATTAAGACATTTTGTAAGAGGCTTTTGTACATTGTCTTCCATTAGTTCTTATTGCGATAAATGTATCAATCCCTTGTGTAGCAGAGAGAACAACTGGTTCCTGCAGCATTAATTTTCAACACACTGTATTTTGGTTGTATTTCCATTGTGTGTTGTGTTTTGCAAAAATGTTAATGTATTTTGTAGGAAGCGGGGTTTGGGCCTTGGATCCCATTCCTTCTTATTATGATGAATGTGTAGATGTGTTGTGTAACACACAGAACAAATGAATTACTTCTGCATGCACTTTGAAAATACTGTTTTGGTTTCATTTCAATGGTGTGCACTGTATTTCACAAAAGGTAAAAAGGCATTGCATAGGAAGAGTGTTGTGTGCACTGCCTTCCATTCATTTTCATAAGGATGAATGTGTAAATCACTTATGTAGCAGAGATAAGTACTGAATTCCTGTGGCATGCACTTTCAAAACACTGTGTTTTGGTTCCATTTC
Organism: Hydrochoerus hydrochaeris; assembly: GCA_004027455.1. NCBI lineage: Eukaryota > Metazoa > Chordata > Mammalia > Rodentia > Hydrochaeridae > Hydrochoerus > Hydrochoerus hydrochaeris. The sequence goes on along the minus strand of PVLA01012925.1, from coordinate 15,747 downwards.
AATGGTGTGGAATGTATTTCACACAAGGTAAAAAGGCATTTCCTAGGAAGAGGTTTGTGTGCATTGCCTTCCCTTCATTCTCATTATGAGGATTGAGTAAATCACCCATGTAGCAGAGAAAAGTACTGAATTCCTGCTGCATGCAGTTTCAAAACAGGGTATTTTGGTTCTATTTCAAGTGTCTTCTCTGTATTTCACAAGAAGGATAATGGCATTTTGTAGGAATCGCATTTAATATATTAGCCTCCATTCTTTCCCATTATGATGAATGTGTAAATCTCTTGCGTAGCACACAAAACAAATGAATACCAGCTACATACACCTTCAAAACTCTGTGTTTTGCTTCTATTTCAAGTGTGTTCTGTGTATTTCACAGGAAGGTTATAGGCATTTTGTAGGATGCTTGTTTTGTGTTTTGCCTTCCATTCATTATCATTATGATGAATGTGTAAATCTGTTGTGTAGCACACCGACCTACTGAAATCCTGCTTATTGCACTTTAAAAACCCTATGCTTTGGTTCAATTTCAAGTGAGTGCTGTGTGTCACAAGAAGTATAAACCACTTTGTAAGAAGCAGGTTTTGTGCATTGGCTTCCATTAGTTCTTACTGTGCAAAATGTGTAAATCTCTTGTCTAGCAGAGAGAACTACTGGTTCCTGCAGCATTAACTTTCAAAACACTGCATTTTGGTTCTATTTCTTGTGTGTGTTGTGTTTTACAAAAACCTAAAGTTATTTTGTAGGAAGTGGGGTTTGGGCCTTGGATCCCATTCATTCTTATTATGATGAAGGTTTAAATGTCTTGTGTAACACACAGAACAAATGAATTACTTCTGCATGCACTTAGAAAACACTGCATTGTGGTTCCATTTCAATTGTGTGCACTGTATTTTACATAAGGTAAAAAGGCATTTTGCAGCAAGAGGTTTGTGTGCATTGCCTACCATTAATTTTTATTAGGATGAATGTGTAAATCAGTTAAGTAACAGAGAGAAGTACAGAATTCCTGCAGCATGAACTTTCAAAACACTGTGTTTTGGTTCCATTTCAATGGTTATCACTTTATTTCACATTAAGGTAAAAATGCTTTTCGTAGGAAGAGTGCTGTATGCATTGCCTTCCATTCATTCTCATTAGGATGAAGGTGTAAATCACTTACCTAGCAGAGAGAAGTACTGAATTCCTCCTGCATACACTTTCAAAACACTGTATTTTGGTTCTATTTCAAGGGTGTTCTGTGTTTTTCACAAGAAGGATAATGGCATTGTGTAGGAAGTGAGTTTTATGTATTAGCCTCCATTCATTCTCATTATGATGAATGTGTAAATCTCTTGGGTAGCACACAAAACTACTGAATTTCTGCTACAGGTACTTTCAAAACTCTGTGTTTTGCTTCTATTTCAAGTGTGTTCTGTCTATTTCACAAGAAGGATACAGGCATTTTGTAGGAAGCGTGGTGTTTTTTTTTGGCTTCCTTTCATTCTCATTGTGATGAATGTGTAAATGTCTTGTGTAACACACAGAGCAAATGAATTACTGCTGCATGCACCTGGAAAACACTGTGATTTGGTTCCATTTCAACGGTGTGCACTGTATTTCACATAAGGTACAAAGGCATTTCATAGGAAGAAGGTTTTGTGAATTGCCTTAAATTCATTCTCATTACGATGAAAATGTAAATCACTTATGTAGCAGAGAGAAGTACTGACTTGCTGCTACATGCACTTTCAAACCTCTGTGTTTTTCTTGTATTTCAAGTTTGTTCTGTATATTTCACAAGAAGGATATAGGCATTTTGTAGGAGTTTTGTGTTTTGGCTTCCTTTAATTCTCATTAGGGTAAATGTGTAAATGTCTTATGTAACACACAGAACAAATGAACTGCCGCTGCATGCACTTGAAAACACTGTGTTTTGGTTCCATTTCAATGGTGTGCAGTGTATTTCACATAAAGTAAAAAGGCATTTCATACAAGGGGGTTGTGTGCATTGCTTTCCATTCATTCTCATTAGCATGAATGTGTAAATCACTTATGTAGCAGAGAGAAGTACTGAAATCCTGCTGCCGGCACTTTCAAATCACTGTGTTTTGGTTCTATTTCAAGTGTGTTCTGTTTATTTCAGAAGAAGGATAATGGAATTTTGTAGGAAGTGTGTTTTATATATTAGCCTCCATTCTTTCTCATTATGATGAATGTGTAAATCTCTTGTGTAGCACACAAAACTACTGAATTCCTGCTACATGCACTTGCAAAGCTCTGTGTTTTGCTTCTATTTCAAGTGTATTCTGTGTATTTCACAAAAAGTGTATAGGCATTTTGTAGGAAGCGAGTTTGATGTTTTGTTTTCCATTCATTTTAATTATGATGAATGTGTAAATGTCTTCTGTAACACTCAGAACAAATGAATTACTGCTGCATGCACCTTGAAAACACTGTGTTTTGGTTTCATATCAATGGTGTGCACTGTATTTCACATAAGGTAAAAAGGCATTTTGTAGGAGGAGTGTTGTGTGCCTTGCCTTCAACTCATTCTCATTAGGATGAATGTGTAAATCACTTATGTAGCAGAGAGATGTACTGAGTTCCTGCTGCATGCACTTTCAAAACACTGTGTTTTGGTTTTTTTTGAAGTGTGTTCTGTGTATTTCACAAGAAGGAAAATGGCATCTTGTGGGAAGTATTTTTTTTTATCCTCCATTCATTCGCATTATGATGAATGGGTAAACCTCTTATGTGGCACACAAAACTTCTGAATTCCTAATACATGCACTTTCAAAACCCTGTGTTTTGCTTCTATTTCAAGTGTGTTCTGTGTATTTCACAAGAAGGATATAGGCATTTTGTAGGAAGTGGGTTTTGTGTGTGGTCTTGCATTCATTTTCATTATGATGAATGTGTAAATGTTTTCTGTAACACTCAGAACAACTGAATTACTGCAGCATGCATCTTCAAAACACTGTGTTTTGGTTCCATTTCAATGGTGTGCACAGTATTTCACATAAGGCAAAATGGCATTTCGTAGGAAGGGGGTTGTGTGCATTGCCTTAAATTCATTTTCATTAGCACGAATGTGTAAATCACTTATGTAGCAGAGAGAAGTACTGAATTACTGCTGTAAGCACTTTCAAAACACTGTGTTTTGGTTCTATTTCATGTGTGTTCTGTGTATTTCACAAGAAGGATATTTCCATTTGGTAGGAAGTGGTTTTTATTTATTAGCCTCCATTCTTTCTCATTAAGATGAATGGCTAAATCTCTTACCTAGCACACCAAACTACTGAATTCTTGCTACATTAACTTTCAAAACTCTGTGTTTTGCTTCTATTTCTAGTGTGTTCTGTGTATGTCACAAGAAGGATATAGGCATTTTGTGGGAAGTGGGTTTTGTGTTTCAGCTTCCATTCATTCTCATTATGATGAATGTGTAAATATCTTGTGTGACACACAGAACAAATGAATTCCTGCTGCATGCACCTTGAAAACACTGTGTTTTGCTTCCATTTCAATGGTTTGCACTGTATTTCACATACGATAAAAAGGGATTTCATAGAAAAAGTTTTGTGTGCATTGCCTTCCATTCATTCACATTAGGATGAATGTGTAAATCACTTATGTAGCAGAGAGAAGTACTTACTTTCTGCTTCATGCACTTTCAAAACACTTTGTTTTGGTTTTATTTCAAGTGTGTTCTGTGTATTTCACAAGAAGGATAATGGCATTTTGTAGGAAGCATTTTTTATGCATTAGCATCCATTCATTCTCATTATGATGAATGTGTAAATCTCTTGCATAGCACACAAAACTACTGAATTCCTGCAACATGCACTTTCAAAACTCTGTGTTTTGGTTCTATTTCAATTGTGTTCTGTGTATTTCACAGGAAGGATATAGGCATTTTGTAGGAAGCAGATTTTGTGTTTTGGCTTCCATTCATTCTCATTATGATGAATGTGTAATTGTTTTGTGTAACACACAGATCAGACAAATTAGTGCTGCATGCAGTTTTTAAACGTGTTTTGGTTCCATTTCAATGATGTGCACTATATTTCACATCAGTTAAGAAAGCACTTCATAGGAAGAGGATTGTTTGCATTGCATTCCTTTCATTCTCTTTAGAATAAGTGTTTAAATCACTTATGTAGCAGAGAGAAGTACTGAATTCCTGCTGCATTCACTGTGAATACACTGTGTTTTAGTTTGATTTAAATGGTGTGCACTTTATTTCACATAAGGTAAAAAGGCATTTCATAGGAAGAGTGTTATTTGTACTCCCTTCCGTTCATTCTCATTAGGATGAATGTGTGAATCACTTATGTAGCAGAGAGAAGTACAGAATTCCTGCTGCATGCACTTTCAAAACACTGTGCTTTGGTTCTATTTCAAGTGCATTCTGTGTATTTCACAAGAAGGATATAGGCGTTTTTTAGGTAGCACGTTTTGTGTTTTAGCTTCCATTCATTCTCTTTATGATGAATGTGTAAATGTATTGTGTAACACACAGAATAAAGGAATTGCAGCTGCATGCACTTTCAAAACACTGTGTTTTGTTTCTGTTTCAAGAGTGTTCTGTGTATTTCACAAGAAGGATAATGGCATTTTGTAGGAAGAGTGTTTTATGTATTAACCTCCATTCATTCTCATTATGATGAATGTGTAAATCTCTTGCATAGCACACAAAACTACTGAATTCCTGATGCATGCACTTTCAAAACACTGTGCTTTGGTTCTATTTCAATTGTGTTCTGTGTATTTCACAAGAAGGATATAGGCGTTTTGTAGGTAGTGGGTTTTGTGTTTTGGGTTCCATTCATTCTCATTATAATGAATGTGTAAATGTCTTGTGTAACACACAGAATAAACAAATTTCTGCTGCATGCACTTTGAAAACACCGTGTATTGGTTCCATTTTAATGGTGTGCACTGTATTTCACATGAGGTAAAAATGCATTTTGCAGGAAGAGATTTGTTTGCATTGCCTTCCTTTCTTTCTTGTGAGGATGAATGTGTAAATCACTTATTTAGCCAAGAGAAGTACTGAATTCCTGCTGCACACACTTTCAAAACACTGTGTTTTGTTTCTATTTCAAGAGTGTTATGTGTATTTCACAAGAAGGATAATGGCATTTTGTAGGAAGCAGATTATATGTATTAGCCTGCATTCATACTCATTATGATGAATGAGTAAAATTCTTGCATAGCACACAAAACTACTGAAATGCTGCTACATGCACTTTCAAAACTCTGTGCTTTGCTTCTATTTCAAGTGTGTTCTGTGTATTTCACAAGAAGGATATAGGCATTTTGTTGGAAGCAGGTTTTGTGTTTTGGCTTCCATTCATTCTCATTATGATGAATGTGTAAATCTCTTGTGTAGCACACAAAACTACTGAATTCCTGCAACATGCACTTTCAAAACTCTTTGTTTTGCTTCTATTTTATGTGCATTCTGTGTATTTCACAAGAAGGATATAGGCATTGTGTGGGAAGCAGATTATGTGTTTTGGCTACCTTTCATTCTCATTATGATGAATGTGTAAATGTCTTGGGTAACACACAGAAAAAACTAATTCCTGCTGCATGCCGTTTGAAAACACTGTGTTTTGTTTCCATTTCAATGGTGTGGACTGCATTTCACATAAGGTAATGAGGCATTTGTTAGGAAGTGGGTTGTGTGCATTGCCTTGAATTCAATCTAATTATGATGAATGTGTAAATCACTTATGCAGTAGAGAGAAGTACTGAATTCCTGTTGCATGTACTTTCAAAACACTGTGTTTTGGTTCCATCTCAATGGTGTTCCCTGTATTTCACGTAAGGTAAAAAGGCATTTCATAGGAAGAGGTTTTTGTGCATTGCTTTCCATTCCTTCTCATTAGGATGAATGTGTAAATCACTTATGTAGCACAGAGAAGTACTGAATTCCTGCTGCATGCACTTTAAAACACCGTGTTTTTGTTCTATTTCAAGTGGGTTCTATGTATTTCACAAGAAGGAAATAGGCGTTTTGTAGGAAGCGGGTTTTGTGTTTTGGTTTCCATTCTTTCTCATTATAATGAATGTGTAAATATCTTGTGTAACACACTGAAAAAATGAATTACTGCTGCATGCAGTTTGAAAACAATGTGTTTTGGTTCCATTTCAATGGTTTGCTATGTATTTCACATAAGGTAAAAAGACATTTCTTAGGAAGAGTCTTGAGTGCATTGCCTTCAATTCATTCTCTTTGAAATTAATGTGTAAATTACTTATGTAGCCGAGAGAAGTACTGAATTCCTGCGGCATGCACTTTCAAAACACTGTGTTTTGGTTCCATTTCAATGGTGTGCACTGTATTTCACATAAGATAAAAAAAGGCATTTTGTAGGAAGAGGGTTGTGTGCATTTCCTTCCATTCAGTCTCTTTAGGATGAATGTGCAAATCACTTACGTAGCAGAGGTAAGTACTGAATTCGTTCTGCATGCACTTTCAAAACAGTGTGTTTTGGTTCTATTTCAAGTGTGTTCTGTGTATTTCATAAGAAGGATAATGTCATTTTGTAAAAAGGGGGTTTTATGTATTTGCCTACATTCATTCTCACTATGGTGAATGTGTAAATATCTTGTGTAGCACAGAAAACTGCTGAAATCCTGCTACATGCACTTTCAAAACTCTGTTTTGCTTCTATTTCAAGTGTGTTCTGTGTATTTCACAAGAAGGATATAGGCATTTTGTACGAAGCGGGTTTTGTGTTTTGGCTTCCATTCCTTCTTATTATGATGAATGTGTAAATGTCTTGTGTAACACGGAAACCAAATGAATTACTACTGCATGTACATTGAAAACACTGTGTTTTAGTTCTATTTCAATGGTGTGCAATCTATTTCACATAAGGTAAAAAGGCATTTCACACAGAGTGTTTTGTGTATTGCCTTCCATTCATTCTCATTAGGAGTAATGTGTATGTAGCATGGAAATGTAGTGAATTCCTGCTGCATGCACTTACAAAACACTGTGTTTTGGTTCCATTTTAATGGTGTGCACTGTATTTCACATGAGATAAAAAGGCATTTTGTAGGAAGAGTGTTGTGTGCATTGCCTTCCTTTCATTCTCATTAGGATGAATGTGTAAATCCCTTATGTAGTAGAGAGAAGTACTGAATTCCTGCTGCATGCACTTTCAAAATATTGTGTTTTGGTTCTTTTTCAAGTGTGTTCTGTGTGTTTCAGAAAAAGGATAATGGCATTTTGTAGGAAGAGGGTTTTATGTATTACCTCCCTTCATTCTCATTATGATGAATGTGTAAATATCTCATGCAGCACAGAAAACTACTGAATTCCTGCTACATGCACTTTAAAACTCTGTGTTTTGCTTCTAGTTGAAGTGTGCTCTGTGTATTTTACAAGAAGGATATAGGCATTTTGTAGAAAGCGGATTTTGTGTTTTGGCTTCCATTCATTCTCATTATAATGAATGTGTAAATCTCCTGTGTAGCACAAACAGCTACTGAAATCATGCTTATTGCACATTAGAAACACTGTGGTTTGGTTCAATTTCAAGTGAGTGCTGTGTGTCACAAGAAGGATAAAGCCATTTTGTAAGAAGTGGGTTTTGTGCAATGGCTTCCATTAGTTCTTTCTGTGGTAAATATGAAAATCACTTTTCTAGCAAGAGAACTACTGTTATCTGCAGCATTAACATTCAAAACACTGCCTTTTTGTTTTATTTCCAGTGTGTGTTGTGTTTTACAAAAACATAAAAGTATTTTGTAGCAAGCGAGTTTTGGGCCTTGGATCCCATTCATTCTGTTTATGATGAATGTGTAACACACAGAACAAATGAATTACTGCTGCATGCACTTTGAAAACACTGTGTTTCATTCCATTTCAGTGGTGTTCACTGTATTTCACATAAGGTAAAAAGGCATTTGGTAGGAAGAGGGTTGTGTGCATTCCCTTCCATTCATTCTCTTTAGGAAGAATGTGTAAATCACTCATGTAGCAGAGAGAAGTAGTGAATTACTGCTGCCTGCACTTTCAAAACACTGTGTTTTGGTTCCATTTCAATGGTGTGCACTGTACTTCACATAAGGTAAAATGGCATTTCGTAGGAAGAGGTTTGTGTGCATTCCTTTTCATTCATTCTCATTAGTATGAATGTGATAATCACCTATGTAGCAGAGAGAAGTACTGAATTCCTGCAACATGTACTATCAAAACACTGTGTTTTGCTTCCATTTCAATGGTGTGCACTGTATTTCACATAAGGTAAAAATGCATTTCGTAGGAAGAGTTTTGTGTGCATTGCCTTCCATTCATTCTCATTAGTATGAATGTGAAAATCACTTTTGTAGTAGAGACAAGTACTGAATTCCTGCTGCATGCACTATCACAGCATTGTGTTTTGCTTCCATTTCAATGTTGTGCTCTTATGCTTGAGCCTTAGCTCTCAACCTCGTTGCAACATCTTCTGTATCTCACATTAGGTAAAAAGGCATTTCATTGGGAAAGTGTTGTATGAATTGCATTCCATTCATTCTCATTTGGAAGAATGTGTAAATGACTTATGTAGCAGAGAGAAGAACTGAATTCCTGCTGCATGCACTTTCAAAATACTGTGTTTTGGTTCTATTTCAAGTGTGTTCTGTGTATTTCACAAGAAGCATAATGGCGTTTTGTAGGAAGCGGGTTTTATGTATTAGCCTCCATTTATTCTCATTATGATGAATGTGTAAATCTCCTACCTAGCACAAAGAGCTACTGAAATCCTGCTTATTGCACTTTTAAAACCCTGTGTTTTGTTTCAATTTCAAGTGAGTGCTGTGTCACAAGAAGTATAAAGCTATTTTATAAGAAGTGGGTTTTGTGCACTGGCTTCCATTAGTTCTTATTGTGGTAAATGTATAAATCACTTGTCTAGCTCAGAGAACTACCAGTTCCTGCAGCATTAACTTTCAAAACACTGCATTTTGGTTCTATTTCCAGTGGGTGTTGTGTTTTGCAAAAACATAAAGTGATTTTGTAGGAAGCGTGTTTTGTTCCATGGATCCCATTCATTCTTATTATGATGAATGTGTACATGTCTTGTGCAACACACAGAGCAAATGAATTCCTCTTGCATGAACTTTCAAAACACTGTGTTTTGGTTCCATTTCAATGGTGTGCACTGTATTTCACATAAGGCAAAAAGGCATTTCATAGGAAGAGGGTTGTTTTCATTGCCTTCCATTCATTCTCATTAGGATGAATGTTTAAATCACTTATGTAGCAGAGAGAGGAACTGAATTCCTGCTGCATGCACTTTCAAATCTTTGTGTTTTGTTTTTTTTTCAAATGCATTCTGTGTATTTCACAAGAAGGATATAGGCATTTTGTAGGAAGCGGATTTTGTGTTTTGGCTTCCATTCATTCTCATTATGACGAATGTGTAAATGTATTCTGTAACACACAGAACAAATGAATTCTGGCTGCATGCACTTTGAAAACACCGTGTTTTGGTTCCGTTTCAATGGTGTGCACTGTATTTCACATAAGGTAAAAAGGCATTTCTAGGAAGAGGTTTGTGTGCATTGCCTTCCATTCATTCAGTTTAGGATGAATGTTTAAATCACTTATGTAGCAGAGAGAAGTACTGAATTCCTGCTGCATGCACTTTCAACACACTGTGTTTTGGTTCTATTTCAAGTGTGTTCCATGTATTTCACAAGAAGGATAATGGCATTTTGTAGGAAGTGGGTTTTATATATTAGCTTCCATTCATTCTCATTATGATGTTTGTGTAAATCTCCTGATTACCACACAAAACTACTGAATTCCTGTTATATGCACTTTCAAAACTCTGTGTTTTACTTCTATTTCAAGTGTGTTCTGTGTATTTAACAAGAAGGATATAGGCATTTTTATAGGTAGCATATTTTGTGTTTTGGCTTCCATTCATTCTCATTATGATGAATGTGCAAATGTCTTGTGTAACACAGAGAACAAATGAATTACTGCTGCATGCACGTTGAAAACACCGTGTTTTGGTTCCATTTCATTGGTGTGCACTGTGTTTCACATAATGTAAAAAGGCATTTCATAGGAAGAGATTTGTGTGCATTGCCTTAAATTCATTCTCAATAGGATAAATGTGTAAATCCTTTATGTAGCAGAGAGAAGTACTGAATTCCTGCTGCATGCACTTTCAAAACTCTGTGTTTTAATTCTATTTCAAGTGTGTTCTGTGTATTTCACAAGACGCATAATGGCATTTTATAGGAAGTGTGTTTTATGTATTAGCCTCCATTTATTCTCATTATGATGAATGTTTAAATCTATTGTGTAGCACACAAAACTACTGAATTCCTGCTACATGCACTTCAAAACTCTGTGTTTTACTTCTATTTCAAGTGTGTTCTTTTTATTTCACAAGAAGCATGTAGGCATTTTGTAGGAAGTGGGTTTTCTGTTTTGGCTTCCATTCATTCTCATTATGATGAATGTGTAAATCTCTTGTTTAGCACACAGAACTAATGAATTACTGCTGCATGCTCTTTGAAAACACTGTTTTGCTTCCATTTCAAGTGTGTGCTGGCTATTTCCCAAGAAGCATAAAGGCATTTTTTAGGAATCAAATTATATGTATTGGCTTCCATTCTTTCTGATTATGCTGAATGTGTAAATCTCTGGTATAGCACACAGAAGAACCGAATTCCTACTGCACGTTTTTTCCAAACTCTGCATTTTGGTTCTATTTTCAGAGTGTGCTGTGTTTCCCTAGAAGAATAAAGGCATTTCATTAGAAGCGGGTTTTGTTCCTTGGCTTCCATTAGTTCTCCTTGTGATGAAAGTGTAAATCATTTGTTTACCAGAGAGAATTCCTGAATTTCTGCTGCTTGAACTTTCAAAATTCTGCATTTTGGCTCTATTTCAAATGTGTGTTGTGTTTCACAACAAGCATAAATGTATTTTGTCAGAAGCAGTTTTTTGCCTTGGTTCCCATTCATTCTTTTTATAGTGGATGTGTAAATGTCTTGTGTAACACACAGAACAAATTATTGACTGCTGCATGCACTTTCAAACACTGCATTTTGGTTCTATTTCAAGCATGTGCTGTGTATTTCACAAGAAGTACAAAGACATTTTTTAAGAAGCGTGTTTCATGTATTGACTCCCATTCATTCTTATTATGATGAAAGTGTTAATCTCTTGTGTAACATCCAGAACTACTGAATTCCTACTGCAGGCAAGTGCAAAACTCTGTGTTTTGGTTCTATTTCAAGTGTGTGCTCTGTATTTCACAAGACACATAAAGGTGTTTTGTAGGAAGCGTGTTGTATGTATTGGCTTGTATTCATCCTTACTATGATGAATGTGTAAATCTCTGGTGTAGAAGCAGAACAACTGAATTCCTCCTGCATGTGCTTTCAGAATACTGTGCTTTAGTTTTATTTCCAGTGTGTTCTGTGTATTTCACAAGAAGTATAAAGGCATTTTGTTGGAAACAGTTTTTATATATTGGCTTCCCTTCATCTTCCCAGTATGATGAATGTGTAAATCTCTTGTGTGGCACAGTGAACTACTGAATTCCTGCTGCATGCCCTTTCACAACACTTTGTTTTGGTTCTATTTCAGGTGTGTCCTGGGTATTTCACAAGAAGTTTAAAGGCATTAGGTAGGAAGCGGGTTTTATGATTTGGCTTCCATTCATTGTTGGTATGATGAATGTGTAATTCTCTGGTGTAGCAAACAGAACTATTGAATTCCTACTGTGTGTGTTTTCAAAATACTGCATTTTGGTTCTATTTCAAGTGTGTTCTGTGTATTTCACAAAAGGATAAAGGCATTTTGTTGGAAGTGGGTTTTATGTATTGGCTTCTATTCATACTTGTTATGATGAATGTGTAAATCTCTTGTGTAGCACACAGAACTACTGACATCCTGCTTCATGCACATTGAAAACCCTGGGATTTGGGTCTATTTCAAGTGAGTGTTGTGTTTCACAAGAAGTATAAAGGCATTTTGTAAGAACCGGGTTTTGTGCATTGGCTTCCATTAGTTCTTATTGTGATGAATATGTAAATCTCTTGTCTAGCAGAGAGAACTACAGATTCCTGCCTCATGAACTTTCAAAGCACTGCGTTTTGGTTCTGTTTCAAGTGTGTGTTGTGTTTTGCAAAAGCATAAAACTATTGTGTAGGAAGTGGGATTTGTGACTTGGATCCAATACATTCTTATTATGATCAATGTGTAAATGTCTTGTGTAACACACAGAACAAATGAATTACCACTGCATGCACTTTCAAAGCACTGTGTTTTGGTTGTATTTCAAGTGTGTGCTGTGTTTCACAAGAAGTATAAAGCCATTTTGTAAGAAGTCGTTCTGTGCATTGGCTTCCATTAGTTCTAACTGTGATGAATGTGCAAATCACTTACATAGCATAGAGAAGTATTGAACTCCTGCTGCCTGCATGCTCAAAACACTGTGTTTGGGTTTTATTTCAAGTATGTGATGGGTATTTCCCAAGAAGTTTTAAATCATTTTGTAGGAAGCAGATTTTATGTATTGGCTTCCATTCATTCTTTTTATGATGAATGTGTAAATCTCTGCTGCAGCACACAGAAGAACTGAATTCTCACCGCAGGTGTTTTCAAAACTCTGCATTTTGGTACTATTTGAAGTGTGTGCTGTGTAATTTGCAAGATGTATAGAGGCATTTTGTAGGAAGCACGTTTTATGTATTGGAATCTATTCATTCTATGATGAATGTGTAATTTTGTGGTTTAGCACACAGAACAACTGAATCCCTACTGCATGTGTTTTCAAAATACTGCATTTTGTTTCTATTTCAAGTGTGTGCTGTGTTTCACAAAAGCATAAAAATATTTTGTTGGAAGCAGGTTTTGTGCCTTGGTTCCCATTCATTCTTATTATGATGAACGTGTAAATGTCTTGTGTAACACACAGAACAAATGCATGACTGCTGCATGCATTTTCAAAACACTGCATTTTGGTTCTATTTCAAGTGTTTGCAGTGTATTCCACAAAAAGTAATCTGGGATTTTGTAGGAAGCGGGTTGTGTGCATTGCCTAGCATTCATTTTATTATGATGAATGTGTACATCACTTATGTGGCAGAAAGTACTACTGAATTCCTGCTACATGCACTTTCAAAACACTGTGTTTGGGTTCTATTTCAAGTGTGTACTGGCTATTTCCCAAGAAGTATAAAGGTATTTTGTAGGAAGCGGGTTGTATATATTGGCTTCCATTCATTCTGATTATGCTGAATGTGTAAATCTTTGGTGTAGCACACAGAAGAACCAAATTCCTACTGCATGTTTTTTCCAAACTCTACATTTTGGTTCTATTTTAAGAGTGTGCTGTGTTTCCCTAGAAGGATAAAGGCATTTCATTAGAAGCGGGTTTTGTGCATTGGCTTCCAATAGTTCTCCTTGTGATGAATGGGTAAATCATTTGTTTACCAGAGAGAAGTCCTGAATTCCCACTGCTTGAACTTTCCAAACACTGCATTTTGGTTCTATTTCAAGTGTGTGTTGTGTTTCACAACAAGCATAAATGTATTTTGTTGGAAGCAGTTTTTTACCTTGGTTCCCATTCATTCTTTTTATAGTGGATGTGTAAATGTCTTGTGTAACACACAGAACAAATTAATGACTGATGCATGCACTTTCAAAACACTGCATTTTGTTTCTATTTCAAGTGTGTGCTGTATATTTCACAAGAAGTACAAAGGCATTTTGTAAGAAGTGGTTTTCATGTGTTGACTTCCATTTATTCTTATTATGATGAAATAGTTAATGTCTTGTGTAGCATTCAGAACTCCTGAATTCCTACTGCAGGCACTTTTAACACCCTGTGTTTTGGTTCTATTTCAAGAGTGTGCTGTGCATTTCACAAGAAGTATAAGGGCATTTTGTAGGAAGCATGTTTTATATATTGGCTTCCATTCCCTCTTAGTATGATGAATGTGTATATCTCTTGTGTAGCACACAGAACAACTCAATTCTGACTGCATTTGTTTTCAAAACACTGCATTTTGTTTGTGTTTCAATTGTGTGCTGGGTATTTCACAAGAAGTTTTAAAGCACTTTGTAGGAAGTGTGTTTTTGTATTGGCTTCCATTAGTTATTATTATGATCAATACGTAAATCAGTTGTGTAGCAGTGAGAACTCCTGATTTCCTTCTGCATGCACTTTCAAAACACTGCATTTAGGATCTATTTCAGTTGTGTGTGGTGTATTTCACAAGAAGTATAAAGGCATTTTTTAGGAGCATTTTTTCTGTATTTGCTTCCATTCAGTCAACTATGATGAATGGGTAAATCTCTTGTGTGCCTCACAGATCAACTGAATCCCAGCTGCATGTGTTTTCAAAACACTGTGTTTTGTATCTGTTTCAAGTGGCTGCTTTGTATTTCACATGAAGTGTAAAGGCATTTTGTAGGAAGTGGGTTTTATGTATTGTCTTCCATTCATTCTAACTATGATCAAAGTGTAAATCTGTTGCATTCCACACAGAACAACTGGATTCCTACAGCTGGTGTGTTGAAAACACTGCATTTTGGTTCTATTTCTAGTGTGTGTGGTGCATTTCACAAGAACTATGAAGGCAGTTGTGTTATCCCCGGAAGATTAGTATCCTGAGAACAGAGGTTATATATCATGCCTGGGGTCACCACTCATGGACAGCTGAGCCAGCATTCACACTGAAGTGGCTCCAATGGTCTCTCACTTTGTCTTTCATGTGTCCGCTCAATCATCTACATTCTCCTGGGATGAATAGCAGCCTCTTGACACAGATCACAGAAATGGACTTATCTTCTTGAGTAAGAAATGGATAGATTATTTCAAGAGTTTAGGGCAGTGAAGTCATTGTCCCTGAGGCCCAACAGGAGCCTTATTGAAGGACTAATCCATTGTGGGTTGATGAAAACAAGCCTGGTTAGAGAACAAATGAAAAACCACCCCCAACAACCCAAGAAACACCAACAAAATACAGATTTTCCTTTCTGAGAATTGATAGCCCTGTTGCCTGCTGAAGTGTGATCCTTTCTCTGCAGTGATGGAGACAGCCACCAAGACAGCACAGAGAACTGCCCCACTGTGTTCAATGGTACCCAGCTGGACACAGATAAGGATGGAATTTGTGATGAGTGTGATGATGATGATGACAATGATGGCATCCCAGACCTGATGCCCCCTGGACCAGACAACTGCCAGCTGGTCCCCAACCCAGCCCAGGAGGATAGCAACAGTAAGCAGGCCTCTTCTGGCCAGGCCTGAGTACATGTCTCTCCCTGGCACTGGGCACTCAGTAGCTTTGCCACTTCTCAGTAGCTGCTGCTTCAAACTGGCTTCTCCATGTAGCTGCAAATTTTTGGACAGGCAACATGTGATGGGGACAGCAGCCTCCAGCTTGGTGAGAACTTATGTGTATTTCTGAGTATCTGCAACTGAGATCACACAGAGCAAAACAGCTGCATGTTACATGCAGTTCAGTCCCCCAAGATTTGGAGAGCCACTGCATTGCTGCGGCTGCTCCTTCAAATGGAAATTCCAGGAGAGGAGCACATAGAAAGAAGGGCATGGCAGAAATGGTGAAGGCAGAGGCCACAAACTGAGATGGCTGCAGGGGACATGTGTGTCGGGAAATGTGTGCACTGAGTTGATGCCAATTCCTGCCCATTCAGGAGATGGGGTGGGAGACATCTGTGAGTTCATAAGAGGGACTGTGTTCACTTGGAAGGGGCTCATCAAGGTGATGTGA
>PVLA01012924.1:0-32762 GCA_004027455.1 Hydrochoerus hydrochaeris | reverse complement strand
TCCTGCCTCAGCCTCCCGAGTGCTGGGATGACACAAGTGTGCCACCATGTCTGGCTGTGGCTGACATTCAGATGAGAGGGCACTTTGGAAGTGATTAGGGCTAAGGGAGGTCATGGCGGGGGACAATGGCATTGGTAGTTTTTGTTTTGTTTGTTTGTTTGTTTTGGTACTGGAGATTGAACCCGGACCTTTGCACTGAGCTACATCCCCAGGCCGTTTGTATTTTGAGACAGGTTTTTGCTAAATTCCTAAAATGCAAAGACTGGGCCTGAACTTGGGATCCTCCTGCATCGATCTCCAGAATTTGGGGGTGACAGCTGTGCGCCACCACAGCCAGCTGCAGACTGAATTCCCTCCTCCATTTCTATGTGGAAGCCCAAATCACACTGGGATGATAAAGGGCCTTCGAATAATCCAGATAATGTACAGGAAATATTGTAGCGCCCAACCTGCTAGATAGAAGTTCAATATGCTGAGTTCACGGCTCTCCAAAATTGAAGAATAAAATTTTTTTTTTTTTGGTACTGGGAATCGAACTCACAACCTCATGCTTCCCAGGCAGGAGCTGTGCCACTGAGCTATGGCCCCAGCTCCCAAGAATGAATTCTAAGAAACAACGGAGGTTAAGAGTGGGAGATACTGTGAGGTGAGGTGGTTCATGCCTGTCATCCCAGCACGTGGGAGGCTGAGGCAGGAGGATCGTTGGGAGTTCAAGACCAGCCTGGGCTACAAACTGAGCTCAAGGCCAGCCTGAACTGCACAGCGAGAACCTGTCTCAAAAAGACAAACAAACAAGAAAGAGCAGGAAGTGTTTATGGAAGGAAAGGTTTGGCCTCCAATGAATCTGAATACAGACCCGCCCAGGCTTGCGAAGTATTTTATCACCTGCCTGTGTTCCTTCCCGATCCCGGCCCTGTCTGCCTGCCTATCACATTTCTCCCTAATTTAGCCATTTTAGTACAAAAGCGCGAACCTTGGTGGTGGGATTTGGGGACGGGTGTTGGTCATCTTTCTGTAACTATAGAAGCTAACTCACTTGTAAAGAGAAAAGGCTGATGTTGGCTCCTGCTTTTGGACGGTCTATCCAAGGTCAAGCGTCTCCCTGGATTTGGCCTCTGACTGGCAGCTAAGAGCAAACCGGAAGACAGGAAGGGGTGGGGCCGTGACACCCCTTAGGGCACGCCCCATTTAGGACAAGCCCCCTTAGGACACGCCCTTTAGGAGCAGCCCAATAGCCTTTTAGGACACGCCCATAAGACAGCCCCTTAGAACGCGCCCACAGAGACACACCCCTTAGGAGCAGCCCAATAGCCCTTTAGAACACGCCCCCAATAGGCCAGAGACCTTCTGCCAGGCTGTACCTCTTGTAGGCTTCAGCACCTCCCAATGCTCCGTGGTGGGGAACCAGGCCTTTGTGGGGGGCTATTCCTGACCCAAATGATGGCAGCAGGTGATCAGGGCTGGGTGAGGCCTACTCCCACTTATGGTGGGACTGGGAGAGAGGAAAGATCTGGGTCTGGTGGCCCCCGCTTGCAATCCCATATTATTTTACCACAGTAACTCAAGCGGAATGAGTTCTATAATTCAGTCCCAGACTACATCCCGGAGGAAGCCAGGGAGACCCAGAAACTAAGCGAGGGTGACACTACTCTCAAGTCATACAGTAGGGAACAGATAGAACCGAAAGCGGGGCGTGGTGGCATCGGACTGTACCCCCAGCACTTGGGAGGCTGAGGCAGGAGCATCGCGGTGAGTTGGTGTCCCTGGGAGCTGGGACGTCACAGCCAAGGCTTGATGGTCTCCCTGCCCCGGGGCTGACCCTCTCTAGGTCTTCAGCATACTTTGTGGGTTTTTTTTTTTTTGTCTTTCTGCCCACACTTCTCAGCGCTTTGTCTGGAAAACCCTGATGCATCCAGGAGCCCAGAGAGGGAGTGAGCCTGTACAGGAGGCCACTTGGGGGACCCTCGTTATGGAGTATAGAGGGAGTGAAGTATAGCCAAATGGCCCACCGCCAGCACGCATGTGGAGGACGTCAGGGCAGGACATAGGTCACAGATGCAGGGGTGACCACCATCCCAGACACGCATGCACGTATGCACACGCATGCACATGCATGCATTCTCGAGGTGGGTCCCCTGCTGCCTCAATGCCTGGCTGCTGTATCCTCCCATTCCCCACTGCTTCTGTTGCCATGGGAACCGAGGACCATACGTGGCTATTTGCATCTATTTGTTTTTGATTTTGTGGTACTGGGGATTGAACTCAGGGTCTTCGCACTCAGCTGCATCCCAAGCCCTTGTTTTATTTATTTTTTATTTTTTATTCTGAGACGGATTCCTGCTAAGTCACAAAATGGCCTGGACTAGGCTTGAACTCATGATCCTCCTGCCTCAGCCTCCTGAGTGCTAGGATGACAGGCGTGCGTCACCGCGCTCTAGTATACACTTCTTTTTACACGAAAATTAATGAAAACGTAGCGGGATGAGAACTGTATTTCCCCAGTCACCCTGGCTAAGCTTCAAGGGTGCAGTAGCGCCCAGCTGGAGGAGCCAAGCCTGGGCCGCGTGGACCTGGCTGCGGTCCCCACGGCTGCGATCCCAAGAGCAGCCACACGGGGGCAGTGTCTGCCCAGCATCGTGCACCTGTCCGAAGCGGCCCGGGCTGGGCTGGACTTTCCCGGAGTGCTGGGATCAGGGGTGGGCGCTCCACGCCCAGCTCAGCGTCCACTTCCTACAGCTGCCGCAAGCCTGGTGCGCGCGTGTCGAGGGCAGAGCCCGGCACCGACCCTGCGCTCAGGTCTGGTGACCCGTTCCTCTCCCAACACACGGGCACACCTGTCATCACCTCTGGCTCACAATGCCAGGCGTCCTTACTGACCCCGCACCCGCGCCAGCAAGCTCCATGTGTTTTATTGCTGGTTACAGATAAGAGGAAGTAAGGGGGCCGGGCGTGGAGGCACAGGCCTGGAATCCTGGCACTCAGGAGGCTGAGGCAGGAGGGTTGCCCTGAGTTTGAGGCCAGCCTGGGCTACAAAGTGAGTTCAGGGCCAATCTGAGCTGCATAGCGAGACCCTGTCTCAAAAACACCAAATTTTTAATACCAGACTTTTTTTTTTTTTTGTACCAGGGATTGAACTCACAACCTCACATTTGCCAAGCAGGTGCTTACACCGCTGAGCTAAATCCCCAGCCAGAATACCAAATTTTTAAAAAAGTGGTAAGGGACGGAGTGTAGAGATACACACCTGCCAGCCCAGGACTGAGAGGCTGAGGCAGGAGGATCCAGCCCTGGACCGAGGCCACAGCCTTGCACCAGGGGCAAGATGGAGCGTGACGTCAATGCCCTGTGGCTGGTGATGACCCCTTACATCAGAGGAACCGGAGGGGGCTC
Source organism: Hydrochoerus hydrochaeris (assembly GCA_004027455.1). NCBI lineage: Eukaryota > Metazoa > Chordata > Mammalia > Rodentia > Hydrochaeridae > Hydrochoerus > Hydrochoerus hydrochaeris. The sequence goes on along the minus strand of PVLA01012924.1, from coordinate 29,372 downwards.
CCACTGAGGCTGCATGGACCCTCCCCCCAATCTTCCTCAGAGGGTCCCCAGCCCCTGCACCCACTCAGGGCCACTGCAGAGGCTGAGGGGCCTGACCAGGTCACAGCTGAGTGACCATGTCCCAGCCTGGGCCCTGTTTCTACAAGGAGCTCCATGCACCTCAACTGGGCCACTTTACCAAAGAAGCCATCTGTGGCATGAGGATACGTGCCAGTCACCCCAGCTCCTGGGGAGGCTGAGGCAGGAGGGCTGCAAGTTTGAGCCCTGTATGGGAAACTGGGTGACTTAGTGAGACCTTGTCTCAAAAAAAAAAAAAAAAAAAAAAACAAGACAGAAAGGGCTGGGAGGGAGCTCAGCACTCGGGGGGCTGAGGCCCCGGGCTGACCGAAGCCAGCAAAGCCCAGGTGAGGGCCAGTGCTGAAAGCGTGCGAGCAAGAGGATTGGCCCTGATCTCTGCCCTGCCATCAGGGTGGTGGACAGATGTGACCCTCAGCCCCCCAAGGCCCCTGAGCCTCCGGGGGGCCCCTCACCTTTGTACTCGCCCCAAAGCCTGTGCCAGGACGTGGCTTCACGCCCCCCCCCAACCCTCAAAAAAACCGGCTGCTCCTCGGGGCTCTGGTCAAGGCCACAGGAAGGGAGGTGGCCAGGAGCCAGGAGGGGGGGCCCAGTCCCCATGAGGAACGGCCTGGCGGACTTTGTCTCCTCTGGGCCCTGGGTGCCGGAGCAGAGTCCGCCAACAGCTCCTGGCTACACCCCAGGGCTAGGCCACTGCCTCTCCTGGGCCTCAGTTTCCCCTTGTGACCCACTGGAGGCTTTCCAGGTCCCCAGCCCCGCTCCTAGCTCATGTGAGGGTCCCGAGATGACCGCCCCCCCCGGGGGGGCCCAAGGTGAGCTGAGGCAGAGGGGCCTCATGGGAACATTGGATTAGAATGTGGCACAGGGCCTGCAGTTCGGGCTGCAAAGCTCTGACCTCAGTGACTTGGGAGGCTGAGGCAGGAGGATCATAAATTGAAGGCCAGCCTGGGAAGCTTGATAAGACCCTGTCTCAAATAAAATAAGAAAAAGGTTGGCAGTGTAACTCAGTGGTGAGTGCTTTGGCAGGGTTCCATGTGCAGCGCTGGAAAAGGAAGGAAGGAAGGAAGGAAGGAAGGAAGGAAGGAAGGAAGGAAGGAAGGAAGGAAGGAAGGAAGAGAGGAAGGGGGAGAAATAGAAAAGGAGGGTGTCCCTTGCTCTATGTATGAAGTTAGTTCCTTTTTCTTGCTACATAGTATTTCATCATAGGCTGGACCATGATTTATTTGTCTGCTCACCTACCACCAGACACGTTGATTGTATCCGAGGCTGTGTGTGTGGATTGAACTTTCCTCAGTCCTGGTCCTGTGCATCGGTTATCAGTGGCTGTGTAACAATCAAGTCCAAACAGAAAAGCTTAAAAGAATAAACATTAGCTTCTACTGTTCCTTCATTTTTTGTTTGTTTGTTTGTTTTGTACAGGTGTTGACCCTAGACTCTGAGTTCCATCCCCAGCCCCTTTTTTATTTTTTTATTTTGAGACAGAGTCTTGTGAAGTCACTAAGTTGCCCTAGGCCATACTTGAACCCGTGATCCTCCTGCCTCAGCCTTCTGAGTGGTACAGTTATAGGAATGCACTCACATCCAGCTTGGGGACCAAGGCTTTGAGATGTGGCCTTTGTAGGGGGTGAAATTGGGACCCAGCTTTGGTCATAGTGAATGTGAGATCTCACGAGACCCCAAGTAGGGCTGTTCTGGCACAGTGGGACCCCAATTCTGGAGCTAGGGGAGGTCAGGCCTGGAGATGGGGTGGCAGGTGACACTGAAGCGTGCTTGAGAGTGATGCAGGCAGCTGCCTCGGAAGGCAGGGGAGGGGTGCAGCAGGGCAGCACCAGCGCTAGGCATGGCCTGGAGAGACAGAGATGCCCCAGCCACTTCTTCTCTGGTTAGTGACAAGGACAATGTTCAGTGCGGTCCACTGACATGCAGATACACACAGCACCTACTATATACAGGAACTTGCGATCCTCCTGCCTTAGCCTCCCACATGCTGGGATGACGGGGCTGCATGGCTGCTGCTGCTGTTTCACTCTTGGTTCTGGATTCTGCCTGTGACAGAGACTGACTCAATTCACTGGGTGCCCTGGGAGCCCCTCCCCTGCCCAAGTCCTACCAAGGCCTTAGAGACAGGAGTTTCGGGAAGATAATCTCCCCACCCCAATCAACTCATAAATGGAGACTTTGACCTGCCCTACACCCTTATCTCAAGCCTGGGAAGCAGCATACCAGCAAGACAGGTTAATGGGGCACAGGGAGCTGGGATCTGGGCAGGGTTCTACTGGCTCAGGACGAAGACCCCCTCGGGGTCCTCCTCTTACAGTGGGGTTCCAGCCCCAACACTGCTTCCGGCTTTTAAATACTTTTTTTTTTTCATAGTTCAATCTACACTGATTAGCCGGGAAGGCGTGGTGGCCCACACCTGACACCCCAGCACTTCCCAGCACTAGGGAGGCTGAGGCAGGAGGATCTCCTTGAGTTAGAGGCCACTTTGGCTATGTAGGGAGTTGAAAGTCAGCCCACATTACACGGCAAGACCCTGCCTCAAAAACAAAAGCATTATTGAGCACCCAGCATATATTTAGGACCCATTCTGTAAGAAGCCAAATAAAAAATGTTTCAGGTGGGCCGGGAATGCTGCTCAGTGGGGATGGCTAGCTCAGCAGGTGTAAAGGCCCTGGGCTCCAACCCCAGCATCACAAACAAAAAAGAATCTAAAAAAAAAAAAGGGAAAAGAACGATTTAGGGCTGGTTGTCACTATTCAGCTCTGCTCCTGTAGATGACAGTATGCAGTTTAAAACTGGAGTCACAAGGTGCCCTGGGTGCCTGTTAGTGACAGTGTCCTTGTCACTAACCAGAGAGTCACAGTCCTTTTGTGGGTCAGGGAATGCTACCCTTTTTGTTATACATAAGACAGTGCTCTTGTCTGTAGTTTAGACTGACCTCGAACTCATGGCGACCCTTCTGCCTCAGCCTCTGGAGTGCAGGGATAACACGCATGCACCACCACACCTGGCAACAGACGCTGCTTTAATGCCTGGCCAATGCCTTGTGTATAACAGGTTTTGCATTGATGTCTGGTCTATGCGTACATCAGGGGCTGTGTTTTTTTGTTTTTGGGGGGTGTTTTTGGACTGGGAATCGAACTCACGACCTCGCGCTTGCCAGGCAGGCGCTGTGACGCGCGCGGGCTGTAGCCCCAGCAGCAGGGGCTGCGTTAACGCCCGCTGGACCCCAGGCGTCTACGAAGGCGGCTTCCAGCAATGATCAGCGCGGGTTCACCCGCAGCCAGGCGAGGGCCGGGTGCTAAGCGGGTGCCCAGGCCAGGTGAGCGCCGTAGCTGGGCCGAGCGCTGCGGGTCCTCCAGATTCCCACAATCCCGATCGGCCCCGCCCGGCTCCCGGCGGCGCGGTCCCGTCCCACGTCGGCGCAACCAAACGCGCGGCGGCCCCGCCCCACGCGGCCCCACCCCTGCCCCTCCGCTCCTGCCCAGGCCCCGCCCCCGCGGCCGGCCCGCTAGTCCCACCCCCGCTGCGCGAGAGCGGGCTTCCCGCCCTTCCCATTGGCCGCGCCGCCTGTCCGTCACGACGCGTCACACCGCTAGGTTGTCCGGCGCCGTCGCCTGTTCGCGGCGGCTGCGGTTGGCGGCGGCGGCGGCGGCGGTGCGGCGCAGCGCGGGTGGCAGCGAGGGGTTCCCGGCGGCGTGGCCGGAACGGGGACCGACAGCGGGCCGAGCAGCTGCCCGGGCTGAGGGCGGGGCCGGGCGCGGCCGAGGCGGCTCTGGAGGGCCGGGCCGGGCCAGGCCAGGCCAGACCAGGCGGGTCGGGGGGCGGCCGGCGGCGGCCGGGGCCGGAACGATGACTCTGGAGTCCATGATGGCGTGTTGCCTGAGCGACGAGGTGAAGGAGTCCAAGCGCATCAACGCGGAGATCGAGAAGCAGCTGCGGAGGGACAAGCGCGATGCCCGCCGCGAGCTCAAGCTGCTGCTGCTCGGTGAGTGGGGCCCGGATCCCCGGGGTCAGCCCGCGCTCGGGATGGTCAGCTCGGCCCCAATCCCCCAGGGTCAGCCCGCGCCCGGGATGGTCAGGGCGGCCCGGATCCCGTGATGGTCAGCTGTCCAGTGCATCCCACATTCCTCTGAGGCCGGCTCCGTGTGTGGCCGGCCCTTGTCCTAGATCCCTGCAGGGCAGACCTGCCCTGTGTTGTCCAGGTTGGCTCCGAACTCTCCAGGTCCGGGCAGATTCTTCCCTAGCCGGCCCCTGCCATGCCGACCCGTCTGGATGCACCCTTAGGGCCCAGCCCGGAGTCCCCCCCCCCCTTCTTGTGGTCAGGACCATGATGTCCCTATCGCTGCTGGATCCCTCTGCCTGGCCCCTGCCCGTGTTGACCAGGTGGCCAGGAGTTTCTGTGGCCAGTCCTTGCCTGTAGAATTCTGGTCAGGGCCTCTGAACCCCAGCGGTGTATTTACTGCCCAGGCTGTCCAGCTTAGGCCCTGGGTCCTTTGAGGTCAGCAGCTACTCTGCCATCCAGGTCGAGCTCCTGCATCCTTCCTGGTCAGCAAGCTGACCTGTGCACTGGCTGCCAGGACCCTTGGGGATCTGCTCTCTGCCTCCTCACCCCAAGCTCCCCTGCACCTCCTCAGAGCAGACTTGCTCCCATCACCTCTGCTATCTGGGATTGGCTCACCTCTCCGGAACCTGTTCACTACATGCAGCACCCCCTCATCCTCTTGAGTGTCACTGTCCTTTGTCCCCTTCCTCTGCAGGCACAGGAGGTCCCTCCAGAGTGGAGAACCCTTTCTTCTTCTCCTGGCTTTCCGATTCTCCCGGGTGGGGCTGGTAGACCGAGCAGGCACAGGTGGTCAGCACAGCCTGCTGCCTGGCCTCCCGAGCCCCGTCCATCCGCAGTGGCCTGGTGGAGCCGTGTGGTCCCCTTGGCGGCTCCTGCCTCCCTGGAGAAGCTTCACTGTGTGACTGTGTCTCCCCGAGGCTGACCTGTAGCTTGAGCCAGATTCTCGGCTGTCAGGAGTATTGTCACCCCAAATAAGGGCCAGGGAGGACTGTCCCCTGCTGTGGTTTACAGTTAAAACAGAAGCTGTGCCCTGCCAGCATTCCCTGCCCCTCTCCTCTGCCCCTCCAGATGGAGGAGTCCCTGCGCTGGGCCCGGCGGCCTTCCTGGTGGGGGGACACAGGGCACCGGGAGAGGCTGCCGCTGTAGCCCCAGTGGGTTTGCAGGAGTCCAGTCTGGTGCGAATGGGCTGGCCGGCTTGCTGGCAGTGAGAGCGTTGCCTCTCTTACTTGCTGCAGGTCCTGCATGGCTCCAGGGTCGCAGTGGCCGCACCAGCTTCCCAGCCATCTCTCTCAAATGTGTCACGATTCATTTAAAAGCTCTAAAGCAGGCCATCTTCCCGGGACAGACAGGCGGGTGGGGGTGGCCCCACAGCACGGGGCTCTGAGGTGGGCAAAGGCGTGGTCCTCCGGGTTACGGCGTGGCTGCGGCTGGCTCTGGCGGGGTTGGGGGGGCTTGCTTTTACTTATGGGGAGAGCTGGAAATCAGTGCACAAGGGTGGCACCGGATGGACTTCCACTGTGGCTGTGTGACCTCCGGGCGCCCGTCCTCTCTCTTCTGCACCCAGACTGTGCTGAGCCTGAGGTTGTAGGGGTTCAGGGTCAGGGTCAGGCCCACGTTTTCGCAGCCCTGCTGAGTGGCTGGAGCCAGTGTGGACGCCTGGTCTGTGCTGCCTGCTGCCCACCTGTGGCTGCGGGGCACCTGGGTGCCTATGAGCAGCACCTCTGCCCCGTCCATAAAGCAAGGCATGGCAGGGTGGGACAGGCAGGACAGTGCGGGTGACCTGTGTGGCCCAGAAAGACAACAAGGATGTGTGCAGTAAGCGCCACACAGGGTCCAGGCTTCACAAAGGAGCTGGTTTGGCCTGGGCCCAGAGGTGACAGGCAGCCTTTGGATCAGTGGGCCTCAGGAAACTTCCCGTGTGTGGCCTTTGGTGCCAGGTTGAGGTTGAGCCAGGGGCAGCCTTGCAACCTGGCTGCAGAGTGGGGCTGGTCATTGAACAGGCTGTGTCCCTCTGTGGGGACTCCTTGCGGTCCCCACTGGCCCAAGTGCCCACGCACATGGCCGAGATGTTGGCTTTCCCCTGAGCTGTCCCCACCCCGTCTCCTGGGGCTTCCTTGTGAGGGTCATGGCTCTGCTGGCTTCTGTCCTCTGAGGCGCTGGCCGTCCCCTGCCTCCCTGGCTGCACGCACATGTGGGGCTCAGCGCCCCTGCACAGGCGGGGTCTAGCAGGGCCAGGGTGCTCTCTGTAGGGCCTCCCCGGCCTCCAGGCCAGAAGCACCCCAGCTGTGATGACTGCACATGTGCCCTGGGGGCAGATCACCCCCTGCTTGAGACTTCTTGCTGTGCAGGGGGCCATGAAATGCTGGCGGGAAGCCGGGGTGTAAGCAGCATGACCACTGGGGTTAGTAGGGGTTCCCAGGCTGCCTGTGCGCATTTGTGGCTGTGAACTGTATGTCAGGTTCACCTGGGACACTAGTCCAGGCTCACCCTGTCCACTTGCTGGCTCTGGGTCACAGGCTCGAATGACCCATGTGATCATGGCACCACAGCAGGAGTCCCGGGTCCCCTGCAGCCTTGGGCATCCCCGAGCACCACGCGCGGCTACTCCAGCGCTGGATCCCCAAGGGTGCACTGGGCTGTGTCTGGTCCTCCTCCCCACTTGGACAGTCAGGGACCTGCCTGGGAATGCCGGGTACTGGGGACCGCGATCGAGACTGGCTGAGCAGCTCCGAGCTTTCTAAATAAAGCCGGGCGCTTCGCTCCGGCTTCCTGTCTGCCCGTCGCCCATTGCCACCCGCAGCCAGAGGCTGGATCCGGCCCCGGGAGGCTGGGCGGGCCCCGGGCACTGAGGGGGCTCCAAGGCAGCTGCCAGCTCCCGGGAGGGCTTGTGCATGTCCCCACCGTGTCCGAGCAACCAGTGGCAGCGGGAGGGCCTTAAATGGCCCCGAGGGGCTCCCCCAGGATATGGCCTTCGCTGCAGTCTGCTGCCATCTGCCCCGAGCAGCTTTGTCTGCTGCAGGCCTGAGTGCCGTGGAGACCCGTCCTAGGAGCGGAGTGCCCAGACCTCCGGCCTGACCCGGGGCAGGGACGCCCTGCCCTGCCCTGCCCCGCCCACCCCGCAGAGCCTCGGGCCTAGCCCCTGAACCAATTTGGGCAGAGGCTGCTCCTGCCTGGAAGGACCAGGTCTCGGCCGCACAGCCGGGTTGGCCTGTCCCCGAGTCCAGGTGGCTGGGGCGCGGCCAGCCACAGGCCCTAAGCTCTGAGTGAGTGCTCAGGTCACAGGTCCCTGAGGCCTTTCCTGCCTCGCGCCATCCCTGTCAGCGTGGAGAGCAGAGGAAGTGCTTCCTTGTGCTGGGTGCTGATTTTCAGCACGATGGCCTGTGCCTCGGGGACCAGGCCACCCAGAGGCACCGTGATGGAGAGGTGTCCTGCTTCCGGGAGTGTGGCCTGTCCACAGGAACCAGCCCCAGGCAGACCTGGGGCCCGCAGCACTCCTGTCCCCTCTGTAGCTAGGCGGGGGCAGTAGGGGCTCCTTTGGGTCCCCAGCAGGGTCCTGGTTTCTATGCAGACCCCAGCCAGGGTGTCCTGGGGATGGCCTTGTGTGGGGTGCAGTGTGGTGGCCCGGGCCCTGCCCTTGGGGGCCTGCCTGCCGGCACCTGCTGCCTCTAGAACTGGCTGTGGCCACCGACCTGGGGAGCAGCCTGGTCTGTCCACATGTCCAGCCTTCCTGGGCCATCAGGGCACGGCACGGGGCCTTGCCTCAGTTTCCCTGAGGAGTCCAGCCCGAGTGAGCTCCCATGGCACCCTGCACACTGCGGGCATGGGGACAAGGTCACCGCCTGCGTCTTGGATGGTCCCCTGTGTGTCAGATGTGGTCCCCATGAGTGGGGAGGCCTGGAGGGGAGGCCTTGGGGAGCGGGGTGTCCCCTGCAGAAGACCGTAGGGTCCCCTGGCTGGGAGGACACGGTGAGCTCACCCCACCCTGCATGCTGCCACGATGCACTGCCCCCACACAAGGGCCGGAGGGAGCCCCAGAAGCCCTGGCTGCAGAGCCGCTGAGGCCGGACCGAGCTGTGGCCGCTGGAGCTTCCCACCAGGTCCTGGAGTCGCTGGACCCCAGCCTGTGGGGATGGAGGTCACCAGAAGGTGTGGGGTGGGTGCTGGCAGCCCGGTCAGTCCCATGGGTGTCACTGCAGAGGCCGGCAGACCGTGGCCCCTGTAGGAAGAGGTCCCACCTGCACCCACTGTGTGCCTTTGGGGGGGTCCTAGGTGGCGGGGAGGGTGGAGAGGATTGTGTCCCCATGGGGCCTGCCTGGGACCAGGAAAGACAGGCAGCCTGGGCTGGGAGGGAGAGGCTGTGTGACCTCGGGGAGGCCAGGTAACTGCTCTGTGCCTCAGTTTCTCTGCTTGTCAGATGAACAGGAGTGGCCGTGATTGTCACCTCCTGGGGTTTTTGGGGCGGCCCCTCCACCTGTCAGGGTTGTGCAGTGCCCTCTGCTCTCACGCCTTTGGGCCATCTGGTGTCCCTGTCTCTCTGTCCCGAGGTGGGGCGCCCTCTGGTGCAGGCTGGGCCCTCCCCGGCCCTGGCCACCACCACATCCTGCACTTCTGAGGTCCTGTCACCGTCTCACTCAGTCTGCTGTCACAGGGCGCCCCGGGCTGGGTGTACGCGGGGACACCGTGCCCCTGCGCGGGAGGCCACAGCTTGGCATCCAGGGACCTCACCTGGTGTGGATGTCCTCTCGCTGCTCCGCATGGAGGGGAAGGGGCCACCCTGTGGGTGGTGGCACGCGGGCTTCTCCCTCCGACTGCGGTCCTCCAGACGCCCTGCTCCTGGCACTGACTGGGGGGATTGGGGTGCATGGATTAGGGGTGCCCAGGGGTTCAGGCGACCCATGCCAAACTCAGTCTGTCCCTTTCCCAGTGAGCACTGTTTGGGGATGGGGCCACCCGCTGTCACCGCTGCCTGCTGAGGCCTGGAGCTGCAGCCGTGCTGGCTGCCGGGAACCTGCTGTGTGGCCTCTGGGGTGCGCAGAGGACGGAAGGTCCTCCCTGGGGGACGAGTGGGGACCCGAGGCTCTGCGGCAGTGTGCGCAAGGCTGGACCTCAGTGTCCCCGTTTCCCTCACGAGGCCTGAGCTGGCCCTGCTCCTTGGTGGCGATTCCTAAGCCGGCTGAGCTGGGAGTGTGGGGGCGGCATGTTCAGCGGGACCCCAGGAGCAGGACCCACACAGACATGGGGCCCGGCAGGGAGGTCTCTGGGTGCAGTGTTGGGGATTCTGGACCTGCGTCCCAGCTCCCGGGGTGACAGGATGTGACAGGGGCTGTGTTGGCCCTGGCAGTCAGGCGGCAGGGACGGAAGCCTGTCACCCCGAGCCGCGCCTGGGCCTGGCACCAGCTGCTTTGTGGTGGCAGGTGTCCTGTGGTGGCCAGAAGCCCCAGCCAGCTGGACCTGGCTCCCTCTGGCCCCTGCCTCCTGCCGCAGCTGCTCCTGGCTTCCGTCACTGTGGCCCCAGGCACATAGGACACAGAGAGGCCCGGGACGTGTATGGCTGTCATCGCTGGGGGTGCTCCTGCCAGGAGGAGGCCAGGGACCCGTGCATTGTCCTGCAGGGGCCAGGTCCCCCCCCCAGGCTGTGCAAGGGTCCCCTCCTCGTGCCTGGAGCGCTCTCCTGTGAGCCCAGCTGTGGGAGGCGGGGTCGCCCCCATTGCAGTCCCCCTGGGGTCTGCGCAGGTGTTGGGGAGGGGCGGGCGCGTGCAGGACAGACTGGGGCCCAGTCCACCCTGCCAGGACAGTGCCAGCTCTTCGCTGTGAGAGGCCCGCAGAGCCGGGGTGCTGGGGGCTCCTTGCCCTTCCCCAGCAATGCTGGGGTTCTGCTCAGCACCGCATGTGTTTACATGTGGGGTGCAGGCCTGGGTACTGGGGGGAGGAGCGCTGCCAGCCGGCTTCTCTCTGGCCACACGACACATCAGTGCTCTTCGAGGGTCCTTGCTGGTCACTTGGGTGTGGCTGCGTCCCCTGGGAACAAAGGCCTCCTTGGTGTCGCCTCCTTGGGGGCACCTGGTGGCAAGGGGACGCTGGAGGGGCGCCTGGAGCCTGGGCCGGGGGCTGCCCGGGCCGAGTGGTAGGGCCCCAGGCAGGACAGGCCTAGGCGGGGGAAGGCACAGAAGGGGCACCGGTTGGCTCTGGAAGTGCAGCGGGGCACATGGCAGGAGTTTCCCAGGTCCCCCTGGGGCTGAGGGCTGTGTGTGCCTGAGAGGCTGAGGGGCGGGGCCCAGGCTGCCACCCCTGAGACCTGGCAGGTGTCCATGACTGCGGAAGGGAGCCACGCTGGGCTCAGAAGTGCAGGGCACTCACAGGGCTTGGAGTTTGGGATGCGCACACCTGTCATCCAGCACTCTGGGTGGCTGAGGCAGGAGGGCCACAACTTCGAGCCCCGCCCAGTCAACTCTGTGAGACCATCTCAAAATAAAAATTCAGAGGGCTCGGGACACAGCTCAGCGTGAGGCCCTGGGTTTTATCTCCAGTATGGAAGACAGACAGACAGATACGGTTTGGGTGGGGTGCTGTGTAGGTCTCAGCTTCTCCCACATGGCAGGGGTGTCCCAGTGCTCACTGAGGGGGCTGGGGTGCAGCTGCAGAGCCCCGTAGGTGGTGTCCTGGCGAGTGGGGTGACAGAAGTGGGGACAGGCTGGGAGCGGGGAAGTGTCATCAAACTGTCCTAGAACAGAGGTGATGACCGTTGTTCGAACCCCGAGTCTGTGGGCCCCACCTGCTCCCCGCGGCCTCCAGCTTCCAGCCTGACCTCGGGTCCAGGGGTCCCGGGGCGGGCAGGGAGTGCATGTCATCCCAGAGGACCTGGGGCATGGGAGGTCAGGGCCCGGGATTCAGTGTGGAGGACAACGTGGGGGCCACTCTCAGGCCGCGTGGACACCAAGGGGCAGGACAAGGGGTAGGAGCGAGACCAGGGCAGTGCAGCGGGTGGACGAGAGGCGCCTCTGAGTGTCACTGCTGCCGGGCGTTGGGCGGGAGGTGGCCCACTGGGCTGGGTCGCAGGCTGCAAACTCAGAAGAAGGGGGCTCCTGGGGACCGAGCTGTGCCCGCGCCCCACCATGACCGGTCCGCTCCGCCCCAGGCACCGGCGAGAGCGGGAAAAGCACCTTCATCAAGCAGATGCGCATCATCCATGGCGCCGGCTACTCGGAGGAGGACAAGCGCGGCTTCACCAAGCTGGTCTACCAGAACATCTTCACCGCCATGCAGGCCATGATCCGCGCCATGGACACGCTCAAGATCCTCTACAAGGACGAGCAGAACGAGGTGAGCCACGGGGCTGCCCCTGCGCCGCAGCCCCAGTCTGCCGAAGCCACTGTGTCACCCAGATGGGGCTTGAGCTTGGGACCCTCCTGCCTCAGTCTCCCCCACCGTGTTGGGAATACAGGCTCCTGGAAGGCTTTGACTGTATCGTGCAGCTGTCACTATCTAGTTCCAGAATGTTCCATGGTCCTGCCTGGAGGCCCCATCTGTCCCCATGAGCAGTCACCTGTCCCCTGTCCAGCCCCGCACCTCCGAGTCCACTTCCTGTCTCTGCAGCCCACTCTGTGTGTCCCGTGTCTGGTGTCCTCAGGGTCCGTCCACGCTGTGGCAGGTGTCACAGCCACCTCCTGTCCTGGCTGAGGGACGCTCTGCCTGGGGGTGACTTGCTGTGTGCGTCCATTCAGCAGCTGAAGGGCCGTAGGCCGCTTCCGATTCTGGCGGCTGTGAGCGTGGCCGCGTGGGTGGCCGCTGCTCCCTGTCCTCTGGGCGCAGAGCTGGCAGTGGGCCTTGGCAGAGGCTCGGAGGGAGCCGCCAGGCCGAGCCCCGGCCGCAGCACTTCATCCTGAGCCCACTGCTGGGCCCTGGGGTCCCGCTGCTGCCCCAGCCCTTCCAGACAGGGCCGCCAGCAGCCTCTGAAGCACTGCCCTCGGGGGCTCCCCGCTGGGCCCTGAACCCTGCCTGGGGCTGGTATTCGGGCTGGAGTCCCTCCTCGTCCAAACGGGTTCCAGTTCCTCTGCCCCATTTGTGCCATAGCCCAGGCCCTCGGGCCCACGGATTTCTGTCGTGTCTGGGATTTGAACCTCCTGCCCCTGCCCGGATCCTGAGTTACATTCCTAGCGCCCCCCTTTTGTCTTTTTGAGACGGTCTTGCTGTGCAATTCAGGCTGGCCCTGAGCTCACTTTGTAGCCCATGCTGGTCTGGAACTCACAGCGATCCTCCTGCCTCAGCCTCCCAAGTGCTGAGCTTCCCCCCTTGTTTTTGAGATGGGGGTCTCCCTAAGTCACTGAGTGGCCCAGGGTGGGCTGGAACCTGGGATCCTTGGCCTCCACGTCCCGAGTGCTGTGTGGACAGTGGGGGGACCACAGCCCCTGTCGCAGACAAAGGTCACTGGCACCTGCACTGGTTACGTCATGAAAAAGCAGCTGGTCCTGCTCCAGTGGTGCAGGGTCGGTGTGCTCTTCCAGGGACGGCGCCCGGCGGTGCCTGACATGAGGGGCCCTCGAGCCTCCCTGTGTCATCGGCCCGGGACAGCACGAGCGTGTGCGTGAACTCACGAGGGCAGTGCTGTGCCCTTGCCCACCTCCCCGCGCTGATGGGGCAGGCCCAGGCCTAGCTGTCACCTGCCCGGCAAGAAGCGCTGTGCCCGCTGTGCCACGCAGCTGTCTGGAGTCCAGTACCCAGGGCCAGCTTGCCTACTGTGTGGCACCACCCACGCAGTGCTCCCTGTGGCCCCCGCATCTGGGCCTGGCCCTTCCTGTGCCCCCACTTCCGGGCAGCACCTGGGCACCCTGCGAACTGGCGGTCTCCCCTCCCCGCAGGCCAACGCCCTGCTCATCCGGGATGTGGACGTGGAGAAGGTGACCACATTTGAGCTCCAGTACGTCCACGCCATCAAGACTCTGTGGAGCGACCCTGGCATCCAGGAGTGCTACGACCGGCGGCGGGAGTACCAGCTCTCGGACTCGGCCAAGTAGTGAGTGCGGGGCCCCGGATGCGGCAGGCCACAGGGGGTGGCCCCTCCGGGCAGGGCTCCCATCCCAGCTGCTTACCCCGCCTGGTCCCGCAGCTACCTGACAGACGTGGACCGCATCGCCACCTCGGGCTACCTGCCCACGCAGCAGGACGTGCTCCGGGTGCGCGTGCCCACCACAGGCATCATCGAGTACCCCTTCGACCTGGAGAACATCATTTTCAGGTGCCTGGGGCGGCAGCGGAGGGCAGGGCAGGGGACCCCCCAAGGCCTCGGGTTCCTGCTGGGAAGGCAGGGCGCCCCCTATTGTTCGGGGTCGGATGGGACAGGGCTGGCTCTGCCCCAGTCCATACCGGGTGGCCCTGTCCTTGGTGTCCTTGACATCTCTCCTGTGCTGTCACACGCCTGCCTTGTGTGTCGACTTCTGCACCCCTGAAGGACCCCAGTCCTGGGAGGGCCTGCTCCCCAGGTCGGCCGTCACCAGCCTCATGCCCCTCAGAGTAACCTGGCACATCCTGTTCCTCGGGGTGTCTCCGGTGCTGGAGCAGCCCCCATTGGGGAGAGTGTGCCCCTGAGGGCTGCCCTGCGTCCCCCATGTTGTCTTGGGGTCACCCCCCCCCCACTGCCCCTGCTTCCTTTCAGAGCCATTCTTGAGCCTGGGCGGCCACTTTGCCCTCTGCAGCTGTGGTGGGACCCCCTCCCGTGCTGGGTCTTTAGAGCCAGCGTTGGGGCCGGCACCCCATCTCTAATCTTCTGCGTGAACGCGCACAGCGACAGACACCTGCACTCGGCCCCCCAGGGCCTGGAAGTCACTGCGCCCCAGACCCTGCCGACACCCCTGCCACTGCTGGAGTGACCCCGGGGCCCCGCTGGCAGCCTCTGCAGCGGTTCTCAGGGTCCCCACAGCTCGGAGCGAGTCCGCCGGAGGAGCGGGCCTCTGTCCCCAGTGTGGGGCTTAGGGGCAGCGCCATGTCCAGCTGACTGGGCCCGTGACCTGGCTCCAGCGGTGGACCTGGCCCCTCTCCCCGGCAGCGCGTGCTGGGGGCCTGGGACTGACACCCGGCTTCTTCCAGGATGGTGGACGTAGGCGGGCAGCGGTCCGAGCGCCGGAAGTGGATACACTGCTTTGAGAACGTGACGTCTATCATGTTCCTGGTGGCCCTCAGCGAGTACGACCAGGTCCTGGTGGAGTCGGACAACGAGGTGCGGCCCGGCCGGGGTGGTGGGGCAGCGGTGCGGCGGGGCGGGGATGGGGCCTCAAGGTCCTCCCAATGCCCGGTTCCTCCTCCCCGCCGCAGAACCGCATGGAGGAGAGCAAGGCGCTGTTCCGCACCATCATCACCTACCCCTGGTTCCAGAACTCCTCAGTCATCCTCTTCCTCAACAAGAAGGACCTGCTGGAGGACAAGATCCTCTGCTCGCACCTGGTGGACTACTTCCCGGAGTTCGATGGTGTGCGGTGGTGTGCGGGTCAGGGTGGGGCGGGAGGGGTCCCACTGGGAGGAGCCTGGGAAGGAGGGACCGGAGCTGGGCTGGCAGTGGAGCTGGTGCCCTGGTGACCAGGCTTCCAGACCCACAGCTGCCCACCTGGCCTTGGGGGCGGGGCCTCCGGGGCGGGGCCTCCGGGGCGGGCTCACAAGCTCCAGTCACCCGCAGGGCCACAGCGGGACGCGCAGGCAGCACGGGAGTTCATCTTGAAGATGTTCGTGGACCTGAACCCGGACAGCGACAAGATCATCTACTCGCACTTCACGTGCGCCACCGACACGGAGAACATCCGCTTCGTGTTCGCGGCCGTCAAGGACACCATCCTGCAGCTGAACCTGAAGGAGTACAACCTGGTGTGACCGCCAGGCCCCCACCCGCGCCGGCCAGGCCGGGCCGCGGCCACCGTGACTTGTGGCTCGACTTTTTTCCCCTTTTTTTCTAAAAAAAAAATGAGAAAAACACAAGAAAAAACGCAGCCGCCGAGATGCCGGTGCGCCCGCCCTGTGCCGGCCGCTCGGGCGGCGCCCGCCTCGTCCTGTAAGTTATTGTGCCCACAGCCTGCGCCCCGGACTCCAGACGCGGGGGTGGCGGCACTGGGCTGCGCACCCCGGGAAGTGCCTCATTGTTTTTTTGTTTTTTCTTTTTTCTTTTTTGAGGAAAAGAGTAAAACCAACTCACCTGGCTTCGGGGGTCTCAGAGACACCCCCAAGCCGGTGACGGTGCCGGGTCACTGTCCCCGCCTGTCCCTTTGGGGTGCTCCCCTCGAGACCCCGAGCCTGGGTCCCGATCAAGCCAGCCCAGAGAGCCCCAGGGCGGCTGCAGTGGTCGCGGGGGCTGCGGGCGCCCAGGGTCCTCCCGCCATGCGGTTCCTCGCGCTCCTTTTTTTAAAACTTTTTTTTTTTTTTCTGATTTTCTGGGTGTGACCGGTCTGGCAACCGTGAGGGTGGGGTGGGGACGTTTTCAGGTTATTCTCAGGTCTGTCCCCGAGCGGTAGAGAGGGAGAGAGGCCGAGGACACTGCGGGCGGCTCCCAGGCGCACTCCGGGCCGCACTTGCACTTTGGCCCTGGCGGGCGGAGGGGCAGCCTGCCCTGCGGCCCGGAGCGCTACACTACATAGCCCTGTTTTACTGTGCTTTTTTTTTTTTTTTTGCACACTTGCTCCAGGAATGGGTCGCTAGCCATGCCTGGGACCCGCGTCTCTGCGCCCCCCCGCTGCGCCCCTCTGGGGGAGGGAGTGGTGGGGACGGGGTGGGGGGTGAGTATTGGAAGGGGTCTCCGTTCCTCGGGACCAGCCCCGGGGGGGCAGGGCCACTTCCTCGTGCCCAGGGCTTCCTGTCTCCTGCAGGGGCCTCAGCCGGGGGGCGCAGGGGCTCTGTCCCCACAGGCCCGGCACTTGGCCATCACAAAAAGGGAACGGCTCGGGGCCACGCACCCCCGGCCAGCAGTGTTAGCCCCTACGGCCGCAGGGAGCCCCAGCTCCGGGGGCCTCCCAGACGTCCCGCGCCCAGGCCGCTGCCCAGCAGACACGCCCTGGTCGCACTTGTACATTACACAGTCCCGATTTCAGACAGCCTACACCTTAACCTATTTAAGAAAGTATTCTCTGAGACGCTGTTTTTAAACCTCTCGTCATTTGAAACGCATGTGCCAAGTGGCGGGTGACGGGGAGGCACCCGAGCCCCGTGGCCTGGCCCCAGAGGGGAGGGGCGCACGGTCCTCGCAGCAGGCGGGGTCCTGGCCCCCACACCCGCGGGCCCTGGGGGAAGCCAACTTTTCTTACCTTTCTCCTGAAATGAATTCTGTTTTAAATTGGAATAAATTCTGTTCCTAAATGCTGTGCCTCTGTCAGGTTTCGGTCCCCATGCAGGGAGGGTAGGGATGGAAGCCAGACCAGTGGGTCCTGGTGTCGCCTGAGGCCTGAGCTGAGCTCTTCTGAGCTGGCTCTGACTTCAAAGTCCTTCTCGGGGCTGCCAGCCTTGAGCAGAAACTGTCCTCAGGACACCCTGACTCCCGCCCCAGCCCCAGCCTGGCTCTACTGTCCTTGTTTCTGGGTCTGACAATGCTGAGACTGACCTGGGAGGGGGACCCTGAGGCGTGCGCTCTGCATCTGGCTCCTGACCTCAAGGTTTACCCACGGTGAAGCAGGTTTCAGAAATGGTTTCCTTTTCACGGCTGAGTAATATTCCACTGTGAATGTTGAGCTAGGGATGGCAGTACATGCCTGTCACCCCAGCACTCGGGAGGCTGAGGCAGGAGGGTCGCTGTAAATTTGAGACCAGCCTGAGCTACAAAGTGAGCTCAAGGCCAGCCTGGACTGCATGGAGACCCTGTCTCAAAAAGACAAAAAAAAAAAAAAAAAAAGTGATCTAAAATCCATGACGGCAAAAGCCATGCTGTCCCCCCAGCCATCCCCCTCCTGTCGTCCTTTGCCCATCCTAGCGCTCTGCAGTGGGTCTCAAGTGTCTTTAGTGGCACTGTCCTGGCTCCCTCGGTGTCCTGAATGGGTCCAAGACACCTTTCACGGTCATTGTTACTCAGGAGGAGCCAGAAGTCACAGGCGGGTGAATCACACACAGGGTTTTCAGGTTTTCAGGGCTGCCTTTCTGTTAGATGGTGCCGGGCAGCCACAGGGCCTGGAGTTCACATCACACCCAAGCAGACCCCTGGGCAGAGGGCTCAGAGCTGCTGCAGAAACGGGGGGGGACTGTGGGATCGGGGTGTCTGAGCGAGGGGCAGGGTTTTGAGGGGGAGTCATGGTGATGGGTCTTTTCCATGGTTCAGTTAACAAACGTTAAGAATGTACGTTTTGATCACGCCTTGTATTGCCCGTTAGTCCGAGAGACCTTGAAGACCTGCTGTGTGCCAGGCTCTGTCCCAGACGCTGCACAGGTAAACATGAAGCACTTAACCGCCCACCCCACCCCACCCCAAGAGAAAAACGGCCTGGGGGCTGTGTGGGATGGGGCCCTAGGGGTGCAAGACTGGCCTCAGAAATGGCCTTCATGGGAGACGAGAAAGGGAACAAGACACGTTCTGTACCTTAGGGAAGGAGTCCCAGATGGAGGGTGCAGCCATGCAAAGGCGCTGGGGTACAATGGCGTACACGTTCTGCAGCAGCGAGGAGGCTGTGCGGCTGGAGCAGAGGAGGCGGGAAAGGGGACGGGTGGGCCGTGGGGGGCCCTGCGGGCTGCAGGAGGGCCTGTGTCCCGGGAGGTGGGAGCCATGGAGGGCTGAGGGTGGAGGAGGGACGAGGGGGCCCTGACTTGCTGCTTACGGCGCCCTCTGGTGGTTGCTGCGGGGTTGACAGGCTGTGGGGGATGGGGGCGGGAGCTGGGGACCCGAAAGCGCGGGGGCGATCTGCGGTGGGCTGTGGCTGGGAAGCGGGGTGGAAAGGGAGATTGCAGGGAGGTGTCGTGCCCGCGATGCCCAGCAGGTGTCGCCAGAGACAGCCCTCGGCCTGGCCGATGGCCTAGAACCGGGATTGACGGGTCGGGCTTTGGGCCGCTGTGCGCGTCTCCGTGTGTGTCCCCGCTTCCAGTTTTTTGGGGCGCAGACTTGGCAGGGGACTGTTGGAAAGTTACACATGCCTTTCGGGGTGTCTGGGTTCCATCGGAATCTAAAGGGCTGCAAGGAATGAGCCGGAGGTGGTTCAGTGGCCGAACCCTCGCTGATGGCCAGCAGATGTGTTAATAAAAATTTTTTTTTACCTCACTTTGTGGCCCACAGAAAAAAAGAGAAAGGTCAGAAGTCAAGGCCAGGACCCCAGTACCTCCCTGCAATCTCAGCTACTCCGGAGGCTGAAACAGGATTGTAGATTGCAGGCCGGCCTGGGCAGCCTAGTGAATGAGTAGCCACTATTTCAAAATTTAACAAGGGCTAGAAATGCAGTTCAGTGTGAAGGGCCTGAAAGAAAAACAGAGATAATGGTAAAAGAATTGATGTATGAGCCAGGCGTGGTGGCTCACGCCTGACATCCCAGCATTCGGGAGGCTGAGGCAGGAGGATCGCTGAGAGTTTGAGGCCAGCCTAGGCTACCAAGTGAGCTCAAGGCCAGCCTGAACTACATAGTGTGACCCTGTCTTAAAAAAAAAAAAAAAAAAAAAAAAGGGGGGCCGGGTATTTAGCTTAGTGGCTTAAGGGCTTGCCTGGCAAGTTTAAGGTCACAAGTTCAATCCCCAGTACCAAAAACCAAAACAAAACAGTAAAAAAAAAAAAAAAAAAGATTTGGTTTATGAAGATAGCATAATAATCTAAATGTAGACTCACAAAATACACAAATCAAAAGCAGAATAAAGGAGAAATAGACAATTACACAATTTCAGTTCCAGTCCATCATCTCTTCCTCTGTAATCTATGCAGGAAGTGAACTCAGCCTGCAGTGGGTCATGGTGGCACGTTCCCATCATCCCAGCACTCAGAAGGCTGAGGCAGGAGGATCTCTGTGAGTCAGAGTCCAGCCTGGGTTACATAGCACAACCCTGTCACGCACACACCACCACCACCACCAACAACAACAAGAACAACAACAAAAAAGCAAGTCTCAAAGGAAATTAGAAAATACTTTAAACAGCAAGGAAATAAAAAATATGACCTATTCAAAAATTTTAGGATCTTGCTAAAACACTAGGGTTTTTTTTTCTTTTCTTTTCTTTTCTTTTCTTTTCTTTTCTTTTCTTTTCTTTTCTTTTCTTTTTTGTTTATTTAGGGTCTCGCTATGCAGTTCAGGCTGGCCTTGAGCTCACTTTGTAACCCAGTCTGGTCTTGAGCTTGCAATGATCCTCCTGCCTCAGCCTCCCGAGTGCTGGGATGACAGGCATGAGCCACCATGCCCGGCTTGATTTGGGGTTTTTCAGTTCACGTGAATGTTAGATTTCACCGTATTGTAGTCTACTAAGTGTACAATAGCATTATGTCCCAAAATCACATACCTTAATTTCAAAATACTTTATTACTAAAGAAAAGGTTAAAGCTTGTCTCAGCTGTTGGGGAAAAAAAGGCAGCTCCCCTAGACTTGCTCCATGCAGGGTTGCCACTAATTGTCAATTTGTAACTACTTCAACAGCCATAAGCACAATAAGACAGAGCACTCCAAAATAAGGTCACACCCAGGATTAATGCTTTCATGTTCTACCCCAAGAAATCAGAAGAGAGCAAAAGAAACTCAAAGCAGACAAGCAATAAAAGATAAAAGCAAAAACATCTATGAAACAAAAGTAGAAAACTAATACAGAAGAATCAATTAACCTGTCGTCCCAGCACCTGGGAGGCTGAGGCAGGAGGATCTCTGCAAGTTCAAGGCCAGCCTGGGCTACAGAGTGAGCTCAAGGCCAGCCTGAACTGCTCAGCAAGACCCTGTCTCAGAAAGACAAAAACAAAATAAAACAAAACAATAAAACCAAAAGCTGTTTACTTGGGGTGAGATTCATAAAGTTGATAAACCTCTAGTCTGATTCTTCAAAAAGCGAACAAAACCCCAACACAAGGGAAGGGGTTGACGGGCGTGGCTGGGTCAGAAAGTTGTCAGTAGCCACCAGTGAAGCAGGAGGCATCACTACCTACCATAGAATAAAAGAGACAGTGCACAAATACTGCAGAGGACTATGCGTGGGCACTTGTTGATTTAGAGCAAATAGCCTCATTTCTTGAAAACACAAACTACCACCCGGGCATGGTGACTCACGCCTGTCATCCTAGCACTCAGGAGGCCAAGGCAGGAGGATCATGAGTTTGAGACCAGCCTGGGCTACAAAGTGAGCTCAAGGCCAGCCTGGACTGCACAGCGAGACCCTGTCTCAAAAAGCCCAAAAAAATAAAAGAAAAGAAAACACAAACTACCAAAACCCATTCAAAAATAAATGAAAAAAAAAATAAGTGGACAGCTGTGTGTGGTGGTACCTTCCTGTGTAATCCCAGCACTCTGGGAACCTCGGGCCGGAGGATCCAGCCCAAACCCAGCCTGGACAATTTAGTGACATAGCTAGCCTAAGCCTCAAAATAAAGAATAAAAAAATAAACGGACTGAGATGTAGCTCAGGGCCAAGGTCCTAGTGATTCAGAAGAGGAAACAGGAGGAGGAGGAAAGGGGAAGGGCAGGGTCAGGGGTGGAGGAGGAAGAGAGGGAGGAGGCAGAGGACTGGATATGTGCAAACCTATTAGAATTTAAGTTAAAGTCCTCCAGGGCCGGGGATTTAGCTCAGTGGCTTAAGCGCCTACCTGGCTAATGCAAGGTCATGAGTTTGATTCCTAGTACCAAAAAACAATTTTTTTTTGGCTTCACAAATAACACAGTTAAGAGAATGAAAAGGCAAAATATCTGCAGGCCAAATTTACAAAAAGGACTTGTATGCAGAACACATAAATAATTCTCAAAAATCAATAATAAGAAAACCAACAATTCAGCGAGAAATGAGCTGAGCTCTCCAAAGACGACACAGAGATGGAAGGAAGTAGGCTAAAGGGGGCTCTGTCTCCACGAACGTCAGAGAAACACAGACTCAGTCCATAAGGAGGTGTCATTGCCTGTGTTTTACACCAGGTAAGAATAAATCCTGACAATACCACGTGTCTGCAGGAGCACAGGGCACCTGGAACTCTCCCACGTTGTCAGTGAAAATAGCACAGCTCCTTGGAAAGCTGGTTGGCTGTTTCTTCCACAGTCAGTCGCACCAGGACCCTATGACCCGGGAACCCCCCTGGTGGGGGCTGGTCCTGTGGGAATGGACCAGTGTTGATGTTCGTTCCCGTTGTCCACAACCGCTGTGAACTGGACACAGGAGCAGTGGCTTTGGGTGCTCATTGGCTGGGTTTCTCTGGTGGGAGAAAGTTGATAGACTGCATGTGATTATGCAAAGGGGTTTACTAGGTAGCTCAGGTGACCAGAGGTGGGAGAGTCCAGGATGGCCATCGGCGTGCTGGACATGCTGGACACTCAGGCCTGAAAGGCGGAAGCTGGTGAATAAGAGAGATCAAGGGGGCAGCAGGGCCAGGGATGCAGCTCAGCGGCACAAGTGCCTGAGTGGCAAAGTGCAAGGTCATGAGTTCGAATCCCAGCACCAAAAAAAAAAAAAAAGGACATGGCACCAGGCCAAGACCAAAATGGCTGGCTGCCACTGTGAGTCTGCATTGGAATGATATAAAAACTGGAGGCCAGTGTCCACTGGGGACAGCAGCCCCAGCACGGAGCACATCCGCTCAGGAAGACTGGACTGCTTCAGGACAAACAGACTTCCTTCCTCTTTCCCTTTCTGTTGCATCCAGGCTATGCCTTTTGCTTGGTGCTGCATGTGCCCTGCGGCTTCCCCCTCCTCGGGGTGCCGGCCTGTGTTTGACGATTTGCAGATGCAGCCGGCACCGTGCTCTCCCCGTCTGCTGCAGTTTTAGTGTACTCGTGTTGACACGTCACGGAGCTCAGATGTCCCATGGAAGTCTCGTGCGTGTGTGAAAGGTGATGGGTGACTGTGCCATGGGCCATTCAGGCCTGGCTGCAGGAGGTCACAGGGCTGTGACTTATCCCTGCCTCCTCCCTTCTCCCTCTGTCTCCCGACTGCTGTGGGGGTGAGCGGCCACCCTCCACCAGCCCCTTCCACCATGTGCTTCTGCCTTGGAGCCAGAGCCAGCTGACTGTGCACTGAACCCACCAGAACCATGAGCCACATAACCGCCACCACCATTAAAGTACAGGGGTTGGGCATTTTTCCCGGCAATGAGAGAGTGGCAGAGGGGCCTCAGAGAGCAAAAACAACTCATGGTGTCACAGGGCAGGCAAAAGGCAGCAGGCAGCAGCAGAAACGACCGGAGTGGCCTCCCTTTCCCTTGTATCCCACGCCACCTTCACCACACCCAGAACTGTGCTGATTCCAATCCGTGGATTAATTGAGTACCACACACCCTCAACCCCAGTCTCACACTCCCTGAATTCAGCCAGCTCTGAAAAGCCCCACTAGTAACACACAAGGCTTTGGGGAAACATCTAGAGACAAGCCATAGGACCGAGCTTACTGGGAGATTCTGGTCAGGCTCAGAAGACCAGCAAGCACACTGCCAGAAATGCAAACTGTAAAGGCCAGGCTCAGAAGATTTCCACTGGGAGCAAGGGCTCCAATGATAATTAACCTGGTGGAGCTAATTTCAAAGCAGCCCAACATTCAGGCTGTGGCATAGGTCCCACTGGCGGCTGTCTTTCAGATTTTCAGTAGGAATCAGGAACAAAAGAGCAGAGCTGAATAATTAAAAAAACGTGACTGTTGCCAGAAAGGAATCACTGATAAAGTCTGAGCTGAAGAGAGCTCAGTAACTGAAAAGATGGGCATTCAAAAAAGAAAGCAAGTGCTTTGCATGAGGAGAAAAGGCAAGATGGCTTGAAGATGTTTCAGGCACTGCTGATTCCTACTTTTCACAGGTTCAAGGGTGTAAAAACATAAATACCTAAAAGACACTGCTTTGAGAAGACAGCCCCAGGCATCCTGCTCCGTCAGGGCCACAGAAGGAAATGCTTCCCTGAGTTCAGTCATCCAGGTACTCAGAGGCCTCTGCAACCATAATCCAAGGGGGTCCAGCTACTTCTCCAGCTGCTGCTAGGCCTTGGCATCAGCTACATGGTGCTAGTTTTAGGCACATGCAGAATGCAGGAGTTTTGGGGGTCAGGGAAGCTTCCACCCAGATTTCAGAAGGTCTGATGGGCCAGACAGTGTGCCCCTGAGGGGGCAGTGTGTGATGCTGTGAGTGTAAACCCAAAAGTGCAGTGGAGACCCCAGGAAATTG
Organism: Hydrochoerus hydrochaeris; assembly: GCA_004027455.1. Classification (NCBI taxonomy): domain Eukaryota; kingdom Metazoa; phylum Chordata; class Mammalia; order Rodentia; family Hydrochaeridae; genus Hydrochoerus; species Hydrochoerus hydrochaeris. The sequence goes on along the minus strand of PVLA01012924.1, from coordinate 5,976 downwards.
GGGAAACCAGGAGCCTGGATCATTGGTGGAAGAATGCTGCAGGCAGTGAGAAAAGCCACCCCAGGAGAGAAGCCATGTGGGCTGCAGTGGGCAATGCCACAGAAGCAGGCTTGTCCAAGTCCTCTGCAGCTTGGATCTTGCCACAACCTTCCTGGTCCTGGACATGGGACTACAGGATTTCATGTTTGTCCTGCTGGGTTTCAGTTGCTCTGGTCTCATTCTTTCCTAATTCCTTATTCTTCCCTTTTGGAATGGAGGGGTTTAACTTTCTTTTTGAGGTTCCAGGATCTCAGAGCTAAGAGTTTGCCTTGAGTCTCAGAGGAGACTTTGGAATTTGCAGCATGGCTGGAAGTGTTAAGATTTTGATGACTCAGCCGGGTGTGGTGGCTCACGCCTGTCATCCCAGCACTCAGGAGGCTGAGGCAGAAGGATGGTTGTGAGTTTGAGACCAGTCTGGGCTACAAAGTGAGCTCAAGGCCAGCCTGAACTGCATAGCGAGACCCTGTCTCAAAAAGACAAAAAAAAAAATTTTTTTTTGATGACTCTTAAGAGAAGGACTACAGAAAGAATTGCTTCTCCACTGCTGGTGGGGGTGCAGACTGGTGCAACCATTGTGAAAATCGGTGTGGAGATTTCTCAAAAACTAGGAATAGAGGTCCCATTCAACCCAGCTATTCCCCATCTGGGTATTTTCCCAAAGGAATTAAAAACATCATACCTTGGTGATACATGTGCACCTATATGTATTTACAGCAGCACAGTTTGTAACAGCCAGATCTTGGAAACAACCTAAATGCCCATCAACTGAGGAATGGATAAAAAGATGCGGTATTTCTATACAATGGAGTACTACTCAGCCATAAAGAAGGATAAACTGGACATTTTTATAGGTAAATGGATGTGCCTTAAGAACATACTTATTGGTGAAATAAGTATGTAACCCCTATATAAACATCATACTGTTTCATTAGTATGACAAGGAAAAAAGCATGTATTTTATCCCAGAGAGAATGACTTCAGCCAAGCAGTGACTTGGGCCACCCCACCTTCACTTTAACTCACTGTAAGCCAATCTGAGTTGACTTGTGGGTGTCTTGTGCTATAAGGGTTGGGGTTTTTTGCACATGAATATCCAGTTGTCCCAGTATATTTATCGAGGGTACAATCCTTTCTCCACTTAATAACTTTTGCATCTTTGCCAGAAATCAATCGTCTGTTACGTGGGTATCTATTTTGGGACTTCCTATTGGTATCTTGGGGGTTTGTCTATCTTGATATCAGTGCTGTTTTGTCCTGATTGGTGTCACTTTGTGATAAGTTGTGGGCCGGGGGAGGGTTAGAGCTCTAATTTTGTTCCTTTATCGAAGTGGTTTAGACTTTTCTGCGTCTTTTCTATTTTTACAGAAACGTGAGAATCAAAATGTGAATCTTTGCGGAAAATGATGCTGGCAGTTTAATAAGGGATTGTGTTTTCTGATCTTTGTTATTTTCTTCTGTTTTCAGTTTTATTCTTTTAATGTCTCAAGGAAAGATATGAGGATATTTCCTTTCCTCTTCTCTAATTACATTTGTTAGAGAAAGAGACAGAGAGAGAGAGAGATGTGCTGAATGCATTTGGCTTTTGGGGACCAGGAGCAGAATATTATAGTTTAGAAACCCAGTGTGCCCTAGGAGGCGTGGCCTGTCGGGGCGTGGCCTGTCGGGGCGTGGCCTGTCGGGGCGTGGCCTATCAGGGGTGCTATCAGACCTGGAGGCGTGGCCTTCCAGGGGCGTGGCCTGGCTGGGGGCGGGCACTAGAGGAGTTCTGACCCCTCCCTTCTCTTTCTTCTCTGGCTGCCCCGGTGTGGGGGCGGGGAGCGTGTGTATTTCTTCCCGGCACTAGCCAGTTTCAGAACCCACTGGAAACTGCAAGTTCACTAAAACTGTCCCCCTTACAGCTGTGGGTTTTGAGTATTTTGTGCCAGCACTGAGAAGGGATAAAAATGGGTCATAGATAAAGAAGACTGAACTCATGCAGGGGAATATTATTCAGCCACCAAAAGGAGTGAGTTGCCGACCCACTCAGCAATACAGGGAGAAACCCTTGGCTGGGTCAGGGAAGCCAGTGTCACACAGATGCATTTGGGACAGTTTCATGGGTGCCACATTCTCAAAAAGATAAAAACTGGGGCTGGGGATTTAGCTCAGTGGCATAAGCGCCTGCTGGGCAAGTGCAAGGTCCTGAGTTCAATCCCTGCCCCCCCCCGAGATCAAATAGATAAAAACCATAGCAACAAGGCAGGGGGGTGGCTGGCAGGGGTGGGGGTGAGCTGAGGAAGCAGGTGAGGAAGCTGTAACCTGCGGAGGGAGATTTTGGGGAGATTTTCCTCTGAAGTTGGTTTTTATGCTAATTTACATCCATGAACACATTTGAGACAATCCCTAAAGGGGCGCACACACGCCAAAAGTGGGTATGGCGCTATGTAAATTTTAAATTTGTTTTTCTTTTGCTTTTTTGGAGACAGGGTCTTGCTCACTGCTATAGGCGTCTGGGTCCAGGAGGACGAGGCAGGGCGGTTTCTTGGCCTGCTTTGGAAAAGCACATTGATATTGGTTTTAAATTCACTTTGTAGCCCAGACTGGCCTCGAACTGACAGTGATCCTCTTGCCTCAGTCTCCCTCCCGAGTGCTGGGATCACAGGTGTGCACACCAATACTAGGCTGGTACCATGTAAATTTTAAAAATTAGGCTGAGGCAGGAAGAGAAGAAGTTGAAAAGTCCAGCCTGGGACAACTTGTTGATTTAGGAGAATCCTGTGTCAAAATTTTAAAAAGGAGTTGGATGTGGTGGCTCACGCCTGTCATCCCAGCATTCAGGAGGCTGAGGCAGGAGAATTGCTTGGAAGTTTGAGACCAGCCTGAGCTACAAAGTGAGCTCAAAACCAGCCTGAACTGCAGAGTGAGACCCTGTCTCAAAAAGACCACCCCCAAAAAATATTTTTTTAAAGGCCTAGGGGTGTGGTCCTGGGTTCAGACCACAGTACTATTAATAAATAGGCTGGGGGTATAGAGTTGACCGTGCTTATTAGCAGAGTGTGTGGTCCTGGGTTCCAGTCCCAGCCTTTTTAAAAAACTTTATTTGGAGACAGAGTCTTACCCTTGAGCGCCTCCTCCTGCCTCAGCTTCCTGAGTTCCTGGGATGATGGTCATGACTCACTGCCTGGCTGAATTTGCTGGGTTTTTTCCTTTAATATTTGAGATGCTCACATGCTGGTGCTTGCATTCCCCAATGAACTCATAAATGGTGCCAAATTATCCAGGGCAGCCCCGGAACGCGGACAGGAAGTGGCTTGTTTCAATTTCGCACTGGAGAAATGTGCACCCTCCAGGGGCCGGGAGGGAGGGCGCTGGGTGCTTCCTGGCCAGGCCTGTGGGAGCCACAGATGGTACTGGAGTGAGGGTGGGACCTTTGGGGAGCCTGGTGTGCAGCTGGGGAGCTGCCAGGAGGGTCCCGGGTACAAGGGGGGCCCTGTCTGTGGCTCAGCCCCACCGCCCAGCCCTAGGGGTGCTGGTGCCTGCCCCGGACCCTCTGGGGCCTCCCGGTGCATCCGGTTGGCTGGGGGCGGAGGGCAGGCGGGGCGGGCAGTGCTTTGTGGCCCTGGTGACCCCGCGGGGCCCCTATCACACGCCCCATCTGCTATTTGCAATGAATCAACAGCCAGAAAACCGCAGTCTGTTCCTCCTCGCCAGCTGGGGCGGGCAGGCGTGGGCCCGTCAACGGCAGGGCCGGGTGGGGCGGGCCGGACCGTTGCTGCGGGCTGCTGTGTGGCCCCGGGCTCCCGCGCACCCTCTCTGAGCCTCCACCCCCCACCCGGTGCCAGCCTGGGGGCACCCTGGCCCCGCCTACTGGGGAGGGGGCGCTTAGGGCGGAGCACTCTAGGGGGGCTCAGTTAAGGGGAGACAGAGGCAGGGACCCAGCCCGCTTCCCCTTGCACTGACCTCCCACAGACTTCCCAGCTCACTGCTATAGGCCTTTGGGTCCAGGAGGAAGAGGCAGGGTGGTCTCTTGGCTTGCTTTGGAAAAGCCTCTCTGATGTCCAATTCAGCTGCCAATTTTTTATGCCCGCAGGGACTGTCTGGCCTGACTCCTCCACTGGACCCCCAAATGCCATTTTGTCCAAAGCCCCCCACTTTTTGTGGGGAGGAGGGACAAGATCTCATTGTGTAGTTCAGGCTGGCCTAGAACTCACAGTGACCCTCCTGCCTCAGCCTCAGGAGTGCTGGGGTGACAGGCGTGAGCCACCACACCCGACTCAACTGGGCTGTGACTGTTTCCAGAGTTTCTTTTATCTCTCTCCCTGGGCAGGTCTGTCCCTTGTCTCCACTGTGTCCAGGGTGCCCAGACCCACATCCAGTACACAGCAGGCACCCCATCAGTGTGCGCTGAGGGACACAGCAAGGCCTCCCCAAATCTGCCCTCTGCACATTTATTTTTTGGCGTAAGGATTCGAACTCAGGACCTTGCACTTGTCAGCCAGGTGCTTATGCCGCTGAGCTGTATCCCCGGCCCTCTTCTGCACATTTAAAAACTTCCAGTCCCCATGGGGGTAAGAGATGAGTTCCCAGCCCTGTCATCACACTGGGGCAGGTCCCTGGGAAGCCACGCTGTCACTCCGTGCCTCAGTTTCCTTATCTGTTCAATGGGAGGCGGTCAGAGCAGCCACGGACCCACATGAGCAGGTGTACGCTGTGTGGCCTCCGTTGTCTCTGTGTGCTGCCCCTCCACTCTGACCCCAGGGCCTTTGCACTGAGCTCCAGCCCAGCCCTATATTTCATTTTCATTTTGCAACAACAGTGGCTGGGTTGAAATTTGCAATCCTCCTGCCTCAGCCTCCTGGTGTGCCAGGATGACAGGCCGCAGCCCTCAGCAGAGACGTGATGTCAGCTCCTAATTGGCCACGGGGAGGGGTGGCAGCCGGGTGGTGTCAGCAGCCCGGCGGGGCGGGGAAGAGGGGGCCACCCTTCTCCAGAATGAGGAAGGAGGCGCGGTGGCCACCGCGATCCGGGCTGCTGCGAGGGTTTCTCCGGTGCGTTCCCGCGCTGGGCGGCCCCCTGGAACCTCGCTACCTGGTGGCGCCCGCCGAGCCGTCGGGCCGGGCTGGGCAGCTCGGGGTGGGCGGGCGCCTCCGTCCTCCGCCCTCCGTGTCCCCGCCCAGCGCCCAGCACCGAGGCCTCGCCAAGCCCAGCCGCTCCCGGCGCCCCGGGGCGGGCAGGCGGCACCGTCCTTGGGGGGCTCCCGGGCCGGGCTGGGGGTGCTGTGCGCAGTTCGGGGCCGGGGCCATGTCCCCTGGTGCCTTGTGAGGCATCGCCACCATGGCCCGCTCGCTGGCCTGGTCCTGCTGCCCCTGGTGCCTGACGGAGGAGGAGAAGACGGCGGCCAGGATCGACCAGGAGATCAACCGGATCCTCCTGGAGCAGAAGAGGCAGGACCGGGGGGAGCTGAAGCTACTGCTGCTGGGTAAGGCGGGGACCCGGGGGGCTGGGGCCAACGCACCGTGCGGGGGACGAGGACCATCCTGGGGACCCATTTTCCAGATGAGAACACTGAGGCCTGGAAGCCGGGGTTCTTCATGGAAGCCGTGAACAGCCGCCTCCTGGGCCCCCTGTTTGGGACCCAGGTGAATTTGGGGTTTGCTGCCAGGCAGGCCCAGCACCCCCTGTGCCTGTGTCATGGAAAGGGCATGAGGTTCTGGCTCAGTGCACAACCTGCCCAGCCGGCCGGCCGGCCAGCCCCAGGGAGGAGCCACTCCAGCCTCTGCCTCCCTCTCCAGGGAGGAAGGAGCTCGGCTCTCCCTGGCCACGGGATTCCCTGCCCCGGCCAGGCAGGGCTTGTCTGGGGTTTGTCTGGGCCAAGATTGATTGAGTGACGGGTCCTCCACATCCATTCATTCATTCATTTAAGATGAGCAGCGTGGTAACGCTCGCCGCCTGTCATCC